>SNQJ01S0038108.1:52964-82229 GCA_010110895.2 Picea sitchensis | reverse complement strand
ATCAGGGTTTGGCTCCTTGTCTTTGATCTCGGCCACCAATGACTATTTTGAGTGACATTACTCGGTGTTGTGCCAGGATATTTTGTGGAATTCACACCATTTTTCGGTGTCCTTCTTTGTCTTCCCATGACCCTTATTTTCATGTGCCTTGGACTGGTTTTCGGGAGACTGTTTGTTAGGGCTGTCTTTTTCATACTTTGGTTGTTGCGAATTCGCAGACTCGAACTCCCGTTTGTTCTAGTGCTTAAATTTTTTCTCAATTTTAATAACATATCGATAAGCAACACCGAGTGATGAGATGTCCATAAAATCCATTTAATCCTGGATGTATCTATGTAGAGCCCCATGCTATTTCAAAACCAAATGTCGCTCGGAGTATTTGATACCCAGCTTGGTGCACAAGTTATGGAAGGTATTGGTGAACTCTGAAATTGTTTGGCCCCTCTCTTGCCGCAGTGTGGTCCATCTCATGTACGGGTCCTCATAGTTTCCAACAGGGTAATACTGTTCTTTTACTGCATCCAGAAAAAAATCCCAAATGGGATCGACCCCATATATTCCAGACTCCTATGTGGAACTTTGTTCCCAGTAAGTTTCCCACCAATGTTTGACATGAGGGAGAGATTTAAGGAGTGCAAAGGTGATCTTTTCTTTGTTGGAAAAATTGTGAGCAAAGAAATAACCTTCTAGCAGAGTTAACCATTTTTCTAGGGCTTCTGTATCTATTTGTCCTTCAAATAAAGGAATATCAAAGTTAACTTGTACCTTGAAAAGAAAGGTACCTCCAAAGTGTCCACTTGATGAAGATGTGCATGATGCTATCGTCAAACGTTGAAGGATGTGGGAAAAATTCTCCATCATTTCGTCGCTCTGTCGTGTGAGAGCTTGCTCAAGCAACAGATTGATAAGATCGTTTGCTCCGTCATTTTTCTTTTCTTCTTCCATTGAGGTTTTCTTGGGTGTCTGAGAGAGATTGTCTTCAATAGAGACAAGCTAGAGACCCAAATTTCTATACTCGGACCTCGTCGGGGGCATGCACTGAAAAAACGATCAAGAGCAGCCTGCTCTGATACCACTGATCCAGATTATTTTTGGCATGAATTGAGAGCGGAGATATAATAAATAAATGCATAGAGATATTGCAGATATTCAATAATATAACATAAATGTATCATATATGCAACCATAAACATATATATACAGTAATACACGGTTTCTATTAATCAAAGAAATGTACATAGACTGTAAAAATACAGAGTGAAAGACTCGCTAGAAAGGTGGCACCTTATCTTTGAGAAGAGATGTGATGGATACTCGCATTCACAAGGTCATTAAAATGAGGTTCTAAAGGCCTTTTTATAATAAACAGGAATGCCAAAATTCCTAGACATCCAAAAACTTAACCCTAGGAGATGAAGCGCCAAAAGTCATGTGGGCCCCATTTGGGTAAGTGAGTACATCAACTTCCTGGGGTCGTAACTTTTGCATACGATCTCCATTTTAGGTGTATGATATCTTGTTGGAAAGGTATCGTCGAGAATATTCATTTTATGGGATCAATCATTCCTTGATATATCATTAAGAACCTTGATATAGAAAAACCTTCATTTGGACCCTCAAAATGGCCCCGGAAGTTAAAACCTGCTAAAAGTAGTAAAATGCCAAAATTGCCAAAAATTATTTTGAGCCATTTGGAAAAGGTGGGTGGCCACTGATATCCACCTATATCATGGTGTCTTCCATGATTACCCAATAGTTTATCCAAGACCGGGCATATTTATGCCATCCTCGCTTGAGTCGATGGTGGTTATGACTCGATTTTGAAGTAATTTTAGGAGGCCTCTTGTCTTCCATGTTGTTTAACTTGTTCTTATACATTAGGTATATAGTAATATTCATGATATCAATGGGATAAAGTCTTTTTTATAAGGGGAGGATGGGTTAGGGTGTATTTCCTCTAATTTTGATATTACAGGTTATAAAATTATTTTGTATTTGCTCTAAATTTCTCCAGGATTCATGAGAGATACTAGAGCCCCAGAATTCACATCCATTAAGAATAAAAGGTGTAACAAGAATCTCAAAGAGGATTTTCTTCTTATCCCAACTCCAAAGATCAACTGATTTACAATTGTTTTCAAGCCCATAATAAGCTTTCCATCCCCCAATAATCCTTTTCTCAATGTTATAATTCCAATTGAGCTTGTGGTGAATATCAATTCCATGATATTTGTATGAAGTCGCTTCCTCCAAGTTGTTGTTGTCATATACAAAGGTATCATAAGGGATATTATTGGATTTAATAATCATGACCTTAGTCTTATCAATATTAACAATCATACCCATATTGGTGAAAAATTCCTTGAGGATTCTTAATTGGTTTTCAAGATCATGGGGACTCCTTACCATAAGAACGATATCATCGCCATAAATAAGAAGATTGATGACTATACCAGTGAGAGTAGGTCCAACACAACCTTATTTTTCCAAGAAATCTTATAACTTGTCAATGTATATGCCAAAAAGGGTAGGGGACAAGGGACAACCTTGTTTGACTTCGATATTACAGTTAATCTCTTTTTACCATCCCTCAATTTTTTTAAACTTGGAAATAACGTTCTCACACATCCTTATTGCAACAAACTTCAACCTGAGAGGAACTTTTATATCTTCCAACCTTTTCCAAAGGTTTTTCCTAGGAACCATGTCAAAATCTTTTTGAAAGTCAAAAAAACAACAAAAAAGATTAGTTTTAGTATTGCAGAACTCCTCTGCAATGATCATAAAGGTAACAATATGGTACAAAGTTTAATGATATCTCATAAACCCGTTCTAGGCTTTAGCTCTTTTACCGTGACTTTCTAGCGAAAGGTTAATCTTCTTTTCCAAAATAATTCCATAAAGCTTGGCTAAAACAGGCTAATCATAATGGTCCTATAATTAGAGGGAATGTTTCTATCACCATTTCTAAAAATAGGAACGATGAGGCTTTGCATCGAGGGTTTAGGGAAGTCTTGCTTGACTACTAAATTGAAGAGATTTTGTATGTGAGGGATAAGGATTAGCTCTCTGATTTTAAAAATTTCATCTTGGTAGCCTTCAATGTCCTTAGATTTCCCATTTGCAAGCTTCTTAACCCTGAACTCTATTTCATCTAAAGAAAAAACCTCTTCCTTTGCAGGGATAATAGGAATGGTGTCCACGACATTAGGGAACTTGTAAACACTTTTAAGGTAGGCATTGTAGTCCCTTAAGGAAATCCTATTATTTTATTTAGTATTGTGTCTTACAATTTGGCTCCATAAATTCTTAGGATCCATCTTATACAGTTGTGAAAGTTGCTCTTGACTTTTCTTGATATAGTGCCTTTTTTCCCCTTTTAATTAGGGCTTTGTACGTATTGATCTTGTCGAGTTTTAAGGACTTGGGTCTTAAGGACTCATTAGAATCATCCCTAATGGATTTCCTAGAAATTTTACATTATTTATCATGCCAAGCATTGGTCATTCTATTATTCTTTTTATAGGACACCTCAAAAGAGAACTTGTTAATAGAAGTGGAAAGGGTAGTTGTAAAATTATGATAGAGTTATTCAATTTTGTCCTTATAAGTTAGGAGATTTAATTTACTATTTAAATCCTTTAAGAAAATGTCATCTTTACTTTTGTCAAAGCACAAATCCCTTTGATTATGAGAATTATCTTCAATGATGCTCCTATGAATGGAAAAGTTTAGAGTTAGGGTTAAAGGTTTATGATCATAGTCAGTCTCATGGTCATTTAAAAGGTCAAAAGTTGCCATTTGATTGTAAATGGGGATATTGGATATCACATAATTTACAACACTACTACCTAGCCCATGACTACAAGTCATTTGGTTGGAGTTTGGCCACTTTGTTACTCCACTGCAAATTATTAGGTGTTGAGAGCTGCAGAGCTTGACCAAATCCATAACAAACAAATTCTCAATTAGGTCTTCTGAGCTTCTTTTGTAGTTATTAGATAAAACAAGGTCCTCATCTAGCCATAAAGGATTATGGTTGGAATCAATACTTAAAAGAGTATCTTGTTTAGTTGCAGTCCTAACATTAAATTCTCCCAGCAGGAGGATATTACCTTCATTTTTCAAACTATAAATATATTGTTCTAAATTATTATAGGGACAATTGTTATCTAGATTAGTTTTCTTATAAAAAGTAGAATTAATAGGTGCAAAATAGAAAATTTCTATATACATCTTCTAAGCATTGGTTTCTGAAATTTCTATCCAAATGTACTAATTGAGAGCGTCAATATTATGAAGATGAATGTGAGGAGACATGCTCTTTGTAATATAACAATCTATGCCTCCTATTCCTCTATGGTGGGATTTTTTGTTCCATGGTGACCACAAGACAAATCCTTCTATGTTAGGGACCTTAGACTCCTCATGCTCCCAAGTTTCAACTAGACAGGTAATATCAATATCACTTTGGATCCAAATTACCATAGGACCTTTGTGCCATGGAAATCCATGAAAGTCCCGAGTATCCCAAATTCCTATTTATTATTATCCTTCTCATATCTATCTCTAACAATATCTTTTTGATTTCTAGTTATTGGCCATTTTCCTTCATTCTTGGCTTCTTTTACCTTTTGAACTTCCTTCCTTAATTCAGCTTGGTCTTTGGGAATGGCGTCTTCATTTATAAATATTCCCGACCCTCTTAAGCTAAGAGATTTACTAAGTATGATATATTTATGGTCATTACAACTTACTTTGACATAGATCAACCTATCTTTGTGATCAAAAAAATTTCCTAGCCTTTTTTATTCTATGAGGTAAGTTGTAGGAATTTATGATTTATTATTTAATTCTTCTTTTACTATTGCTAGTGTATCGTTATCTTGTTGTTTTTTTATACCAAAAATTGTGAGATTCAAGGCTCTTTTGTTATGCTCATCGTCCAGTTCAATTAGCTTATTCATTTCCTCTTTTATGAGTTTGACAAAAAAATTGTTTTCCATATTACTAAGGGTCAAATTGTTGGTTAGTTTTTCTTCTAGATCTTTAATCCTATCTCTCAAGTTGTGATTTTCTTCAACACCTCCTTATTGAGTTGATTGTTTATGTTTTTCCATTCCTTGAAGCATATCCTTCATTTTCAACAATTCACTCTTGAACCCTAAGAATCTATCCTCTATTTGAGATTGAATAGTATCTTTAATTTTTTATCATTCATCGCCTCTAGATCTATTTGGAGTTTTACATCTCTTTCTTCACTCCCTTTTTCTAATGATTAAAACTTTATTTGGATTTTGGCATATTAACTTGTTGAATATGTATGTTTATCATTACTTATTGTTTACTAATTATTTTTTACTTAATACGATTAAGAAATTACTTTGATGGCTTATCAATTGCCACAATACATATTGTTTTTCTTAAAGAAATGGAGGAACCATTACTTAATTTTAAACCTTTTTTCTTCACTATTAACTTTTTACATGTAAGAGGAATGAAATAACTGTCATTAGTGGGTTGGATTGTATCACACTTTTCCTTCACAAAGTATTCCTTCAGGAACCTATCATTTACGTTTTGTTGGTGATTTGAAGCAACTATCCATTCACCCATTACATTTCAAGTTGGTTCGAGTGGAAGACTAAGTGGAACTACATGTCACCTCCGATTTGTAGTGGCTATCCATTTGCCGATTACCCTAGGGGGTATTTTAGGTAGAATATGGAGGTGAACAACAATCACATGAATGTATATATCATGGATGGTTGTAGTGAGAACAATTATTTTGTTCAGTAGCTGCAAAAGCGGTAAAAGTTATATACTATAGATTCCCTTTAGCATATCAACCCTGTAGCAGTAGTGTAGTACTTGTATAGGTTGTAATTACGTTTGCAAAAAATGAACTAAGTGGAAGAATTTGTCAACATATTCTATATAAATCATCTCCAAAACTTTCATTATAGTTTTGTCTAGATGTTTCTCAACGATTTATCCCACTTTTTCGAGAGAAGAAAACTGTGTATATATATATGTGCTTGGTGAATAAATGGAGGCAAGAATTTCAAATTCACTTATATGAGTTGCAACTCATTTTTCTTGAGTGTATTGTGTTTGTTTCCTTATAGAAGAAGTTGTGGTTAGATATTTTGTCCTTTAGTAATCAAATTGGCATCAGAGGAAGAAATTGCAAGGGTTCCACGTAGAGATAGTGAGTGTTAGAAAAGTGGGTGTGCTCATTTAACCATAAACACTATAGAAATATTGTCACCCAACCATAAGCACAAATTCTACCCTTGAGCACCTTAACCTTGACAGAGAAAAGAATCCTGGTATAAAATCAGTAGCCAACCAAGGCTAGTGCACCAAGCAAAGATAACCAAGACCAATTAGAAATTCCAAGATAAAAAAAATTAAAAATACAAGTTGCAGTAACTGCAGTTGCAGATACTATCCAAACTTGAGTACAACTGATTTTTTGCAGTTGCGAGTGAGTGAGTTCCAAATTATCTCCAGCACCCTATATTTATACTACTCCTTCTCAGTTGTCTAGGCCGACTTCTCTACCTGGGGGCTAAAAACTCAATATTAATTATTCTCTTTAGCTAACTTGTCTTCTAGGGTTATTGTCCAACGATTTAGGGTTTCTCTTGCTTCCTAAAATATCATACGATTTTCATTATGAAAATGACTATCCGATCAGGACCATTTTCCGTATTGGAAAATGCCTTTGCATCAGAAATTTTTAACCACTTTCCACACTGGAAAGAAACTTCCCATCCTAGACCATTTTCCAAACTAGAAAATGACTTCCCATGTATAATATGTATTAGTGCTCCCTCCCAACCTGGGGATCCATCTCTTCCCTTTCAACTAAGGGATTTATCTCCATGAGCCCCATCTTCTCCACAAGTATGCAAACTGTATCTTGGACAAAGGCTTTGTCAAAATATCTGTTACCTTCTCATATGTGGAGATATACTGGAGTTTCACTTCTCCTTCCTAGACTTTATCACGAACAAAGTAGTATTTGATCTCAATATGTTTTGATCGATCATGAAACACTGGGTTTTCTGATAGCCTCATACAACTTTGATTGTCACAATATATTACGGCTGAATCTGGTACATGATCAAATAATCTAAAAATAAGCTTCCTTGGCCACACTACTTCGGTACATGCCTCACATGCTGCGATATATTATGCTTCTATTGTGCTAAGTGTGACGGACTTTTGTTTCATGTTATTCCATGATATCATAACAGATCCCAAACTGAAACACACCCTTGAAGTACTCTTTCTGTCTTCTGCACTTCCTGTCTAATCTGAATATGTGAATCCATGAAATTGTATATCACTGGATGAGGTGTATCTTAAACCATAGTTTATTGTACCACGAATATATCTTAGAATATGCTTTGCAAATATCAATGCTCATGTCTAGATTCCACCTGGAACTGGCTTAATGTGTTTACAACAAAGCAAATATCTAGTCGAGTATTTACTAGATACATCAACGACCCAATCAATTTTCGACATAGGGACGAGTCTACTGGATGAAAATTTGAGTCGCTTACTTTTCTTATGTCTGTGGTCATAGGAGTGGTCATGCATTTGCAATCCATCATTCCCAATTTTTGAAGAATCTTCACTACATATTTTCTGTGTCAAAGGAAGACTTCTCCACAGTTTTGTCATACTTCTAGTCCCAAGAAATAGTGCATGTAACCAATATCTTTCATATCAAACTCAAAAGCTAATTCCTTTTTACATTGGGTAATGAGAGACTCTGCACCTGTCAAGAATAAGTCATCATCATACAACAATAGAATCATAGGTGCATTGTTCACAACCTTTTAGTAGAGATTTGGATCTGCATGACTCTTAGAGAAACCGAGTCTTACTAGGTAACTATGAATTTTGACATACCAAGCTCTTGGAGCTTGCTTGAGTCCATACATGGATTTATTTAATCTGCAAACACGATTGTCTCTGGAATGTACTTCAAAACATTGAGGTTGTTCAATGTATACTTCTTATTCAATTTCTCCATTGAGAAAAGTTGTCTTTACATCCATCTGATGTAGAGTCCATCCCATGGAAGCAATAGGAGATATAATGGTTCTAATAGAGGTATATCTGGAAACAAGTTTCGTCATAATATTATCCCTCCTTCTGGGAGAAACCTCTAGCTACAAACCTTGCCTTGTATTTTTCCATGATTTTGTCTGTTGCATGTTTGATCTTATAGACCCATTTTGAAGTTACCATTGATTTTTCCTTGGGTCTAGGAATGATTTCCCATATGTCATTTCTCATGATAGATTGGTGTTCTTCTATCATGGCTTCTTTCCACTATTTCTTCTGAGTTGCTTATTCAAATGTGGTGGGTTCTTCATTTATAATCTTTGTCATTCATGTTGCAAAGCTCGAGAATATTTTTGTAAAGGTGCCACTTGGGGCTTTGATTTTTTCTGTTTCTTGTAGAGTAGCTGTGACATCCCACAAAAATAAATATTTTTGTTTTTGTGTGCTGGAAATTTATTTCCATTTTTGGCAAATTCGAATCTGGAATTTTTTTGCCATTTATGACAATTTTGAATTTTGAATTTAATAATTGTATTTAATTATTGTGACTATTGGGCAAAGATCTTTTTGGACTCAACTAACTATTTGATTATGACACTTGTATCACAACATAATATTTATATTAACTGCAGGAGGACAAATGGAACAACCTTGTTAAAAATCAGCTGACCATGACCCCATGAGTGGGGAACAAGTTGGAACTGCCTCTGGGCAGATGTTTACAAGTGGAAAATAAGAGATTTGGCCATTGGCAGCCCCTAAAAGTCAGAGATTAAGAAAGTTGCGAAAATCCCCAAAGGAGGGAAAAGACCTCGGCAAAAAAAAAAATGGATAAATAGCATATGTGAGGAGGCAGGACACTACCAAGTATGCTAGGGAAAATATTCTTGAGCTCTCTTACTATTATGAACACTACGGATTTGAGTGTGAGGCAAGAGGAGCCTGATAAAAAAGAATTGCCTTCCTGTTATGAGCACTGTTGAGTAAGTGTGAGGCAAGAGGATAACTGTCGGAATTGAAGGACATTACTAAGGAGGAGTTATCAAGTTCCCCCTCATGGTTTCATGGTCAGGCTAGGTGGTGAATCGAGCAAGTGACTTTGGCTGACCTGTTTTATGGTTGGGAGGAACGTGGCTATTCCCTTTGTCTTCCCGTGGATTGGATTCAGATATGTTGATCTACCCCTCTCTATTATGAATGACTATGTTTTTATTTCAATGTCTTATTAAATCCGATATGGAATGATGTCCACTCTCTGTCTGAATGATTTTTCTGATGCATTGTATTGATTAAATTGGAACTATAACATTTTCAATTTTTGTTTGTTATGGGGAATATATGCGAAGAAAATTTGTAATTATATTTCTATGGAAAAGAGGAGATTAACGACAATGAGGCAGATCCTCTCTGTAGATAAATCCCCAAGAACCCAAACTCAGATCCCTCGGAACATCATTATTAATGACCAATATCTGATGGAATGATATTCTTAACCATGTTTTTACATAGATGCACAGATCTAGTACTATTGACGTTTAATGCATTGATTAAAAGAGGCTCTAAGTGGATATTATAGAATTTACCTTATACATAAAATTTTATCCTTTGTGCGCTTTTGTGGATGTAAAATTCCTAAGTCCTTAGGCTTTCAGAATTCTGTGAGGTAAAGGTATATCGTATCCTTCTACACCTTCTGTCTCCCAGAAACAAAAGTAAGAGTTCTCCTAGAAAACTAAAATCAAGAGTACCCACAAAGGATAAAGGTCAGGGAGTGATGAAAATTAGTGTGAAGAGTTACAGTAGAAGCAGAGTATTATCTTCCTTTGCATTTTGATTGAATTATTACCTGAATTCTTTTTCAACAGGAAAACTTAGTCCAACTTTCCTTTCACATTTCAGAAGTTGGTTATATAATAGGTTTGGGGCACTTGAACTCACGAAGTTATGAACCCCAAAACCCTGAAGTGTGGGTCCCACCTTCTCTTCTTTTACATTTTTTGTTGGAAGTTTATTTATGGTGGATGTTTGGCATTTGAAACCCCGAAACCTTGAATCCAGAAATCCTGAAGTGTTGTCCCACATCCTTTAACCTTTTTGGAATTCGGGAGTGGCCGTGAGTTGTTGTTCGGTAGTTGCAAACCCCGAAACCCCGAATCCCGAAATCCCAAAGTGTTGTCCCACATCCTTTCACCTTTCAGAATTTGGGAGTTGTTGTGTGTTTCTGTTTGGTAGTTGTAAACCCCGAAATCCCGAATCTCGAAATTCCGAAGTGTTTTCCCACATCCTTTCACCTTTTCAGAATTCCGAAGTGGTTGTGAGTTGTGGTTTGGTAGTTGCAAATCCGGAAACCCCGAATCCCAAAATCCCAAAGTGTTGTCCCACATCCTTTCACCTTTTCAAAATTCGGGAGTGGTTGTGAGTTATTGTTTGGTAGTTGCAAACCCCAAAACCTGGAATCTCAAAATCCTGAGGTGTTGTCCCATAGCCTTTCACCTTTTGGAATTTGGGAGTTGTTGTGTGTTGTTGTTTGGTCGTTGCAAACCCTGAAACCTCGAATCCCAAAATCCTGAATTGTTAGTTCCTTTCCTTTTTGGAATTCGGGAATTGTTGTACGATGAGTGTTTGGTTATGAAAACCATGAAACCCCAAACCTCAAAATCCCGAAATGTGGGTCTCACCTTTTCCTTTTCCACATTTCAAAAATTTGTTTATGTCGATGTTTTGGACACTGGAACTCATGAAGTTTCGAACCCCGAAATCCCAAAGTGCGGGACCCACCTTTCCCTTTTCACATTTCAGAGGTTTGTATATGTTGTTACTTGGGCACTTGCACTCGCGAAATCCCGGACTCTGAATTCCCGAAGTACTGATCACCTTTCGCAATTTCGAAAAATGTTGTGTGTTGATGTCGGACTCTTATACTCGCGAAACGCAGAATTTTGAAACCCCTAGATGTTGGTCCACAGACGTTTCATATTTTAGATTTTGGAAAACAACATGGTCCTTTGTTTTATTCGGCACTTATGATCACTGAAACTCGATTGACCTTTGTTTCTTCACAAAGCTATAGGAACATAGTAGGAATTATTGTTATAGGAACAACTCAAATACTGTAGTGTATGGACTGGTAGAAAATGTTGGAGGATCTTCATCAGGGATAGGAGTATAATAATAATAGTTCATGTTACAGGTCACTGTGTACGGGGAATGACCAGTATCTGAATTATTATATGGAGAAGATATAGATATATGCTTAATTGTAGGTGGAATTAAGTACATACGTTAATAGAGAGTTAAAGTGAATTTTCTACAGTAAAATGATAATATTCACCTTTAAGCGCGCACATAACAGACAATCAAGTCACCTACTGTTCTAGTAGTCATGAAGATCCAAACTTGCAAACACAAGCATAACTAACTGTGTAGAACTGATTACTTTGACAATTCTTGTTTGAAGTAAACTGGACTGGTGTACTAGTGCCATTATGGGTCGAATTGAATCTTACCTTCTCTTAAATTCTAAGCTTAAACAAAGTTGAATTATGTCATAGAATTTTTTTTTTAATGCTAAATTTGAGGTTCATTACATATGGTACCAGAGCAAAAGTTACAACACTAAGCCTGAATAGGGCTACATTAATTGCTTAGTATATATTCTGATTTATGAAAAAACTAATAAATCTTGTGGATTACGAACATAAATCTTTTCTATTTTGTGTTGAATAATGGCAGCTCAAGAAGGTGTAGAAATCAGGGTGGAAGAGAATAAACAACAAGGACCTCCTGGAGATCCAAGACAAAATAGTGATGGAAGCTCACCCACGGAGGTGTTGGAGACAATGAGGAACCTTATTGTTGAACTACAGATTTTTAAGGCCAACAATGAAAAAATGAAGAAGGTACAACAGGAACAACAAGAGATAAATGAAGTCCTACTACATAGTATAGTAACCAAGAAAAGTCCAAAAGATGATAACCATGAGGAAGAGGTCAACAAAAGGGCCTCCAAGAACTCTGGTGCAAAAACAGAAAAAGGAGACAGTTCGTCTGAAGGGACACCTTCAGCTGAAGATAAACCCATACCAGACAAAAAAAGAAAACAAACAGACCACCTTGAAGGAGAATTTAAAAAGATTAAACCAACTACTTTTGATGGAGAATCTGACAGGAGAAGAAGTCGAGGCATGGTTGTTGGATATAAAAAAATACTTCCAAATCTACAACTATTCCAATAACATGAAAGTCAGAATGGCCATCTACAATCTGAAGGGGAAGGTCAACATTTGGTGGCAGGACCTGAAATTGGCCAAGGGCCTAAAGGAGAAATAGTTGGAATGGTCCGACTTCAAGAAGTATTTTAAGAAACAATACATTTATGAAATCTATTATGAAAGGAAGACGAAAGAGTTTTATGAGTTATGACTCAGACAAATGACGATGGAGGACCTTATAAATAATTTTTTGGAACTACTAAGGTTCGTACCATAGATCCAAGAGGATAAGGTAAAAATCCAGTGATTCTTAAGTTGTTTACAACAGTCCTATAGGGACACAATTGAGTTTTACAACCCCAAATCCATGAGTGAGGTATTCAGGAAAGCACGAATGTGCTATGACCAGTATAAAAAGTGGGTAGAGTTTCTGAAGACCTGGAAGGATAAGAAGTAAGATGGAATAAACCAATGAAAGAAGGGATACCAGCCATCTCCTGATCAGAATGCAGCAAAAGTTTCCCAAGGAAGGATTTTCACTCCAATCATCAGAACACACAAGGTAGCGATAAACTGGTAAACCTGGGAATGAAGAAGTTTGGGGACAACTCTTGCGAGCCATTAAAGTGTTGGGATTGTGGAGAGCCCTATCTAAGGAGGAACTGTCCACGTTTAATTGCAGCAAACAGATCTGTCGTCCACAGTTTGCAGGTAGCCTCGACAGTAGGAGACATGGGTAGAAGTTTGTATTGGATAAATGTAGCGATAGGTGGTCGACAAGCTGACCACCAGTCCTCAGTGGTAGAAATCGAAGGTAAAATCCACGACACTCAAATTTATGTTTTAATTGACCCTGGAGCTATGTTAAGTTATATTACTCCCGATGTAGTAGAGTTGAATAAACTTAAGAAACAAAAGCATGAAAAATCTTGGCTTGTACAACTAGCAACATGTACTAAAAGAAAAGTAGTTAACTTTATTTCTGATCTTGAGTTCATCTTAAATGGTCAAAAGATAAGGACCAATCTGAACATCCTACCATTAGGATCTTATGATATGATTATCGAGATGGATTGGTTGGAACAACACAAAGCAGTACTAGACTGTTATACAAAGATACTTAGCTACAAACATAATTTTGGCACTGTTAGAATAGACCAAGGCATACCAAAACCTATTTCAGTCAGACAAGTTTCAACAATGCAATTCATGAAATGCATTAGAAAGGGATGTCAATTCTACGCGATCTAAGTAACGAATATATTAGAAAAAGAAGATAAGCCCAAGTTAGAAGACTTTGCTGTCCTACATAAATTCAGAGACATGTTTGTTGATGAGATACCAGAATTATCTCCTTGGAGAGAAATAGATTTCTCCATAGACTTACTACCCGGATCAGCCCCCATCTCAAAAGCACCCTACCAAATGAGTCTACCAGAGCTAACAAAATTAAAAATATAATTACAGGAATTGTTGGACAAAGAGTATATAAGACCAAGTGTCTCGCCATGGGGTGCACCAGTCCTCTTTGTGAAAAAGAAAGATGGTACTCTAATACTATGTATCGATTATAGACAACTAAACAAAGTGACCATTAATAACAAATACCCCTTACCCAAGATAAATTATCTGTTCGATCAAGTTGGTGGGGCCAAGATCTTCTCAAAATTGGATTTACGATCTGGTTATCATCAAGTTAGGATAAAGGACCAGGACATAAACAAAACAACTTTTTGAACAAGATACAAACACTACGAGTTTGTAGTCATACCTTTCGGACTCACTAATGCACTAGCCACATTTATGTGCTTGATGAACAACATTTTCAGCCAGTACTTAGCCAAGTTCATAGTAGTATTTATCGATGATATTCTGGTCTATTCTAAAATGGAGGAGGAACATGATGAACACTTAAGAATAGTTCTGCGAACACTAAGGAAACACAAACTATATGCAAAATTCGACAAATGTGACTTTTATAAAAAAAAAATACAATATTTAGGACATCTCATTTCCTTGGAAGGTATTGCTATAGACTTGGAAAAGATAAAAGCCATTATGGAATTGCCAGTACCTAAGGATGTGGCAGATATCCAGTCATTCATGGGAATCACCAAATATTATTGTAGATTTATAGAAGGGTTCTCCAAGATAGCCTACCCTATCATGTCATTACAAAAGAAAGGGACCAAGTTTAACTGGTCGCAAAAGTGTCAAGACAGTTTTAACAATCTAAAAGAATTATTGACATCAGCACCCATTTTGAAGGTAGCAGACCTAGATAAAGACTTCACAGTATGCGTTGATGCAAGTAAAGAGGGACTAGGTGGTGTTCTAACTCAGCAAGGGAACATGATTTGTTATGAGTCTCGGAAATTAAAGGAAGATGAGTGAAATTATGTCACTCATGACTTGGAATTGGAAGTAGTAATACATGCCTTAAAAATATGGAGACACTATATAATGGGCAGAAAAGTATTACTATTGACGAATAATAGCAGGGTGAAATATCTGTTTAACCAACTAGACCTTAATGCAAGACAAGCAAGGTGGCTAGCCTTCCTGAGTGAATTTGACTTCGAGGTCATCCATATCAAGGGTAAGAAAACTAAAGTAGCATATGCTTTAAGCCACATAATCCATGGGCTATTTGAGATAAACATCAACAGGGCAAAAAGTGATCTGGAACAAAGAATAAGGACGACGGGTATCAACGATGGAAATTACACCAAGGTAATGGTGGAATTTCAAAATAGTATCGCAAACTCAGATAAGCTAGATATAAGTATCGACAAGAAGGGACTATTAAGATTTAAAAACAGACTTTACATACTAGATTCAACAGAGCTAAAATTAACTATTTTAGACAAAGTGCATAAGAAACCATACTCTGGCCATCCAGGTTACCAGAAAACAATAACGGGACTGAGAAAACTATTTTACTGGAATAATATGAAGGGAGAAGTAGCCAAGTACTTGGCTAGGTGCCAAGATTGTCAGTAGGTTAAGGCTAAACACCAGCATCTAGCCAACCTATTATAGCCATTACCAGTACCAGAATGGAAATGGGAGACCATATTGCTGGACTTTATAACAGGTTTGCCTAAAACTCAAATACAGAATAATTCAATCATGGTTGTAATCCATAAACTCAGTAAGTCTGAACACTTTATTCCTGTAAAGTCTACTTTTAAAACTATTAACATTGCTGAAATATTCATGAAATAAATTTTGAGACTGCATGGTATTCCTAAAATGGTGATTTCAGATAGAGACGTAAAATTCACATCTGCTTTTTGGAAGGAATTGTTTGCAAGGCTAAATACTAATTTGAATTTTGGTATGAGTTATCATCCACAAACAGATGGACAGACCGAAAGGAAAAATCAAATCATAGAGGATATGCTCCGCATCTATGTAAGAAAAAAGTCGAACAAGTGGGAATACTACCTACACTTGGTAGAATTTGCATATAACAATGGGTACCAAACTTTGGCTAGGTTGATTCCTTTCGAAATAATGTACGACATAAAGTGTACAACTCCAATTAGCTGGGATAACCCGGCTGACAGACTCATGGTTGGACCAGAGATGCTCCAAGAAATGGAGAACATGGTAAATAAAGTATAACAGAACTTGAAAGAAGCAGAGGACAGATAGAAGAGTTATGCGGATCAAAAAAGAAGAAACTTGGAATTTCAAGTGGGAGACCATGTTTATTTGAAGGTCAAAGTGCGAAAAAGAGCACTGAAGTTGGTGAACTGTGCCAAGATGGCACCCAGGTTTTGTGGGCCCTTTGAGATACTAGCTCGAATTGGACCCATAGCATATCATCTTGCAGTTCGAGCTAATCTAAGAATTCATAATGTATTTCATATTTCTTTGTTGAAAAAGTATATCCATGACCCTACTCATATGATTGATTGGAACTTGGTGCAGGTGGAACCCAAGGGCGAGTTCCAAGTGGACCCCTTGTGCATTCTAGACCGGAGAGAAATAACACTTCGGAACAGAGTTGTCGCTCAGGTAAAGGTGCAATGGAGGCACTTTAGTTCTAAGGAGGCCACTTGGGAATTGCAGGGAGATTTGCGGAAATCTCATCCAATCCTATTCCAAGAAAGGAACGAACACTGAGGACACTGTTTTAATGAAGGGGGAAAGGATGTGACATCCCCCAAAAATAAATATTTTTATTTTTGTGTGATGGAAATTTATTTCCGTTTTTGGCAAATTCGAATCTAGAATTTTTTTTCCATTTATGGCAATTCTGAATTTCGAATTTAATAATTGTATTTAATTATTGTGACTATTGGGCAGAGATATTTTTGGACTCAACTAACTATTTGATTATGACACTTGTATCACAACAGAATATTTATATTAACTGCAGGACGAAAAATGGAACAACCATGTTAAAAAACAACTGACCATGACTCCATGAGTGGGGAACAAGTTGGAACTGCCTCTGGGCTGATGATTACAAGTGGAAAACCAGATATTTTCTCACTGGCAGCCCCTGAAATTCAAGGATTAAGAAAGCTACGAAAATCCCCAAAGGAGGGAAAAGACCTCGACAATTTTTTTTTTGGATAAATAGCATATGCGAGGAGGGAGGACGCTGCCACGTATGCTAGGGAAAATATTCCTGAGCTCTCTTACTGTTATGAAAACTGCATATTTGAGTGTTAATCAAAAGGAGCCTGCTAAAATAGAATTGCCTTGTTGTTATGAGCACTGTTGAGTAAGTGTGAGGCAAGAGGATAACTGTTGGAATTGAAGGACATTGCTGAGGAGGAGTTTCCAAGTTCACCCTCATGGTTTCATGGTCAGGCTAGGGGGTAAATCGGGCAAGTGACTTTGGCTGCCCTGTTCTACGATTGGGAGGAACGTGGATGTTACCTTTGTCTTCCCGCGGATTGGATTCATATATGTTGATCTACCCCTCTCTATTATGAATGACTATGCTTTTATTTCGATGTCTTATTAAATCTGAACTGGAATGATGTCCACTCTCTATCTGAATGATTTTTCTGATGCATTGTATTGATTAAATTGGAATTGTAACGTTTTCCATTTTTGTTCGTTATGGGGAATATATGTGAAGAAAATCTGTAATTATATTTCTATGGAAAAGAGGATATTAACGACAATGAGGCAGATCCTCTCTGTAGACAAATCCCCAAAAAACCAAACTTAGATCCCTCGGAACATCATTGTTAATGACCAATCTCTGACAGAATGATATTCTTAACCATTTTTTTACATAGATGCAGAGATCTAGTACTGTTGACGTTTAATGGATTGATTAAAAGAGGCTCTAAGTGGATATTACATAATTTACCTTATAATTTTTTTTTTATCCTTTGTGCCCTTCTGTGCGTGTAAAATTCCTAAGTCCTTAGTCTTTCAGAATTCTGTGAAGTAAAGGTATATCGTATCCTTCTACACCTTGCATCTCACAGAAACGAAAGTAAGATTTCTCCTAGGAAATGAAAATCAAGAGTACCCACAAAGGATAAAGGTCAGGGAGTGATGAAAATTAGCGTGAAGAGTTACAGTAGAAGCTGAGTACTCTCTTCCTTTGCGTTTTGATTGAATTATTACCTAAATTCTTTTTCAACAAAAAAACTTAGTCCAACTTTCTTTTCGCATTTCGGAAGTTGGTTATATAACACGTTTGGGGAACTTGAACTCAAGAAGTTTCGAACCCCGAAACGCCGAAATGCAGGTCCCACCTTCTATTCTTTCACATTTTTTGTTGGAAGTTTGTTTATGTTGGATGTTTGGCATTTGAAACCCCGAAACCCCGAATCCTAAAATCCTAAAGTGTTGTCCCACATCCTTTCACCTTTTCGGAATTCAGGAGTGGTTGTGAGTTGTTGTTTGGTAGTTGCAAACCCCAAAACCCTGAATCCCAAAATCCTGAAGTGTTGTCCCACATCCTTTCACCTTTCGGAATTCAGGAGTTGTTGTGTGTTTTTGTTTGGTAGTTGCAAACCCCGAATCCTGAAACTCTGAAGTGTTGTCCCACATCCTTTCACCTTTTAGGAATTCAGGAGTGGTTGTGAGTTGTGATTTGGTAGTTGTAAACCCCGAAACCCCAAATCCCGAAATCTCTAAGTGTTGTCCCACATCCTTTCACATTTTCGGAATTCAGGAGTTGTTGTGAGTTGTTGTTTGGTAGTTGCAAACCCTGAAACCCCGAATCCTGAAATCCTGAAGTTTTGTCTCACATCCTTTCACCTTTCGAAATTTGGGAGTTGTTGTGTGTTGTTGTTTGGTAGTTGCAAACCCAGAATCCCAAAATCCTGAATTGTTAGTTTCTTTCCTTTTCGCAATTCGGGAATTGTTGTATGATGAGTGTTTGGTTATGAAAACCGTGAAACCCCGAACCCTGAAATCCCAAAATGCGGGTCTCACATTTTCCTTTTCCGCATTTCAAAAATTTGTTTATGTTGATGTTTTGGACACTGGAACTCGTGGAGTTCCTAACCCCAAAATCCTGAAGTGCAGGACCCACCTTTCCCTTTTCTCATTTCGGAGGTTTGTATATGTTGTTACTTGGGAACTTGCACTCATGAAATCCCGAACTTCGAATTCCAAAATTACTAATCACCTTTCGCAATTTCGGAAAAGGTTGTGTGTTGATGTCTGACTCTTATACTCGTGAAACCATGAATTCTGCAACCCCGAGATGTTGGTCCACAGACGTTTCATATTTTGGATTTCGGCAAACAATAGGGTCCTTTTTTTTATTCGACACTTGTGATCATTGAAACCCGATTGACCTCTGTTTCTTCACAAAGCTGTAGGAACATAGTAGGAATTATTGTTATAGGAACAACTCAAATACTGCAGTGTATGGATTGGTGGGAAACGTTGGAGGATCTTCATCTAGGATAGGAGAATAATAATAACAGTTCATGTTATAGGTCACTATGTATGGGGCATGACCAGTATCTAAATTATTATATGGAGAAGATATAGATATATGCTTAATTGGAGGTCGAATTAAGTACAGACATTAATAGAGAGTTAAAGAGAATTTTCTACAGTAAAATGATAATATTCGCCTTTACGCACGCACATAGCAGACGATAAAGTCACCTACTGTTTGAGCAGTCATGAAGATCGAGACTTGCAAACACAAGCATAACTAAGTGTGTAGAACTGATTACTTTGACAATTCCTATTCGAAGTAAACTGGACTGGTGTAATAGTGCCATTATGGGTCGAATTGAATCTTACTGCAAGATACCAGATATATAAAATATGTAGAACAAAAATGAAATGCTAGAAATGACAGAATAACAGTAAAATATCCAGCATAATATTCACAATACACAGAAATGATATACGAAATAGCAACTGAAATAGCACTTTGAATCTGATAGCAATGTTCACAGGCCTCTTCGAGGGGGCAACCTCCAGTCGAGTAGCGCTCTGTTACAATAATCTCCAAGCTAGGGTTTTCATACCCTCAACTCTTATTTATACTAATATGTCTATTAAGAGAAGCATCTAGAGGAAGATCCTTCTAGAACTCTTTATTTATACTAATATTCATTAAGAGTAAGACTAGAGGAAGATCTTCTAGAAGCTTGCTTCTATTAGGTCTTCATATCCACCTTATTCCCATTTTATTGAAAGGTCTTATCACATTGACCTTTATTACCTCGGAATACATTGATCTACCTATGCGGCTAGGACCTTAACATTTCATTTCTTAAAAACAAAATTTCTTGTCCTTTGGCGGCCTCTGATTTGGAATCACGCAGAATTGTAGCCGGTTCCTATGGCATCTATCGAGTCATATCTTTCCACGTGACTAGCACTTCCTTGATGGTTCTCTGATGCAAAAGCGGCGCTCCCGCTGGTCCAAAACTCCCTCTGGTTGTAGCCAACGAATCCTTCTTCAAATTAACTCGGAAGGTTATTTTGAATTTGTCACCGGGTTCCAATCACCTTCTGCAAGAATGAAACATGAAAATCGATGTAGCTTTCTTGATTGATCAAGTGTGAGCTAATCGATAGATGCTTAATTTGTCCTACACGCTTTGAGAACTCTTGTAGGGATATAAAATTTGGGTGCTAGCTTCACACTACTTCTCGGCCCTGAGGGAAGTTTGTTTATATGGTTGCGACCAAGGTAAAACACCTGATCCCTTCTATAAATTGACGCTCCGGAAAGCTTAATTGATCCTCGCTTTTGTTGATCTATTCTATTCGGGCCATGAACAAGTTTCTTTAAGGGTACGGGCGAATATCCTCTCGGATCAGAAGTGTTTGTTATCAACTCGCCTGGACCTTCGAGGTAACGTACCTTTAGTATGAGAGAACTGACGGGTGGCTTCTGTCCATACACCGGCTTTCCAAAAGGAGCCAGCGCGAGTATCAGATGGTATGTGTAGGTGTTGTACCACCATTCAGCTCGAGGTAACCATTGAGCCCATTGTTGTTGTTTTTTAGAGGAAAAGTACCTCAGATATGTTTCCAACACTTGCTGGATTTACTTCCATGACCATCTGTTCGAGGATGATAAGCTGAGCTAAGATGCAATTGTGTGCCTTTCAGCTTAAACAACTCTTGCCAAAATTGCTTTGTGAAAGTTGGGTTTCGATCAGAAATAATAGAGTTTTGCATGCCATGAAGCCAAGACCTGATCCATGAAAATTCTGGCCACCGTGGAGGCAAGAAATGGGTGAAAACAAAATGAGCATACTTTGAAAGACAATCAACTACTCATTATGACTGATTTATCCTCTGATTTGGGTAAGCCTGTATTAAAATCCATAGCCATAATATATCTTCCAAATAGCAGGGGAATCGGAAGCAGTTGGAGAGTGCCTGGAGATTTCACTGTTTATCCCTTGTTGTAATTGATCCACCTCATATTGTAGCCACAAACTTATCGTGAGGTCCTGCTTCATACTCCTCCTTAAAAGAACATTTAATCTCGTCATATGTTTTGGTGGAACTCCCCGAGTGCCCCACTGCAGGTGCAGTAGCATGAACTCGTGAGAGTACCTGGATTTGAGCTTGGATTGTTTTATTAAATATGTTTACCTTTGTATCGGGTTTTTCCATCCTGGCCGTGATACCTCGGGAGCCTGCACTTGTTCTCAAGCAGCTTGTTGGATTAGGTGAGAAATTTGTGGGTCTTGTAGCCATTCTCGGTAATGTTTCTGTGCTCAACTGTGCACAAATGAAGGAAAGAGAAAAAAGGATCCTTCATCTTCATATTTCCTGGATAGTGCATCCGCCATGACATTGTCTTTGGCCTTCTTGTAAATAATCTCATAAACATATCCAAAGGTTTAGTGACCTGCATTTTTGTTTTCTCCGGAGGAAATAAAAGGTTCCAAATTACTTGAGGCTTTGATGGTCTGGTCTTAATTTGGAATCATGGCCTCTAAGAGATAAGGATGCCATAGTTCAATCCAGCATGCGTAATCACTAACATTTCCTTTTCATAAAATGGGTTTGCCCAGACTCTTTTTAGATGTTGTTTGGTAGTGAAGGCCAAAGGTCGACCTCTTGCATATGACAACACCAATTCCTTTTCCCCGAGGGCGTCAGGATTCAAATACAAATGTCTTTGAAGCCTGGAAGGGCCAACCGGAGGGTGCATGGTTTCTTCAAAGTTTGAAAAGCTTGAGCGTACCAGCCATCCATGGAAAGATATTTTATGAGAGCCGAGGCAATCAATCTTCCATAGTTCTTGACAAACTTGCTATAATAATTCGAGGCCCAAAAATCCACGCAAAATCCACGCAAGATTTTGAGAATCTTAGGGTGCGGCTAATCTTGCATAGCTTCAATCTTTTTTCGATCCACCCCTTACTTCATCCTTGCCCACTAGATGACTCAAGTATTCTACTTTAATTGACGTAATCTAAAGGCACATTTGGATTGTTTCAGGAAAAGATGGTGCCGAGAGAGTAGATGGACAACTCGATCCACATGATGATGGTCTTCATTCCATGTATTTCTCGAAAGTATATGAGGATATCATCAAAGAAAACTACATTGCAAAATGACGGAGAAAAGGGCTGAAGACATGGTTCATAAGGCTCTAGAAGGTGGAGGGGGCTTTACATAAGCCAAAGGGCATGATAAAAACTCATAGTGGCCCTCATGAGTGCGGAAAGGTCATCTGGGAATGTCGGACTCTTCATACAAATCTGCGGAGAAATTGTTTAAGATCAATTTGGTGAAGAATTGTGCTCCACATAGCTTATTCAGGAGGTCAATGATGTGGAATGGGAAATTTGTCTTTGATGGTGAGTTTATTGAGAGCACTGAAGTCAAGACACATCCGCTTAAGAACCTTCTTTTCTTAGTACCATGACTACCTGAGAGGAGTAAGGGATCAGATTAGGACGGATGATCCGGTTAAAGAAGGAGTCTCGGACCATTTTTCCAATTCCCTATCTTTTGTGCAAGGCATGATATGGATGTATATTGGGAGTAAGGCTTCCGGGTACAAGGGAATGTAATGATCATGGACACCGCGGGAAGGAGGAGTCCTTGGGGAGTAGAAGATTGTTTGTGTTTAGAAAGGAGGGCTTGAGGTCTTGGGGCACGGGTGGGATCTTTGTGGTTTGTCCGGCGCTGTTGGGCTTGGCGATAATTCAATGATCTTTCGAGCAATTCTTCCGTATGTGATGAGAACTGATGATTTCGTAGGAGAACCCGTAGTGATGCCTGAAATTTATGTTTGTGGACACCTTGGTCAAATTTCATGGTTAAAATTTGAAAGTCCACGTGAGAATTTCCGGACCCAAGGTTCCGAGCTATCTGACAATCCAACATACAATGTCACAACCTCTACAAGCGTCAATAGAAACATATGGGATTTGAGATGGTAGTCACCTATTTGAAGACACACATTTTCACAAAGGCTCTGTTATCATAGAGCCACCATTGGCAATCAAGTGATTTGGAAAATTATTGGATGAAAGATGGATATAGCAATGGCTCTTTGGGCTTATGGCTTATGAATAAAATTGTGGGTGCTTCCCCTATCAAATCCAAGATGATGACCTTTCGCGCTTGATGTAACCGATTAGTTTGAAGGTTCTTGGGGCGAGAATCCGTGAGAGAGTAATTGAGGGAAATGGGATGGGTTCCTTCGAGTGGCCTGAGGAGGTTTAAGGCCAGAAATTTCTGGGTGACTCCGCATAGGGGTTGTCAACATCTCCTCTCGGTCATCTTCCGCTGTGAGATGGCTATAAAGATATTTTGTTCCCAGCATTTGTGGCCCGGAAATATTTGTCATCAAAATTATAACAGAGGGCCTTTGAGTTGGCATTCAACCATTTCACCGTCAATTTTGGATTTTAATGGAGCTCGGTGGAGTAGTGGGGTTTGATCGTTTAGGCTGGACAAAGGAAGGCTTATGCGCTTTGAGGAGGAAACAATTTGTTGTGCTTCTTTAGCTTTTTAGCTCTAATTCAACTCTGAGGCTAGGCCATGAGGACATGGGCCCTAATCTCCTTGATACACCGATAAAATTAACACTCGAAAGAAGCATCGCTGATGCCCCTTCCGTCTGGGGTGCCGACAATGCAACTATGAAGTCTTCTGACCGCGGGCTCCATTGCTTCTAATTTTGTCAAATGACCTAAATGGTCTTTGTCAGTTTCAAAGCGCTCATAAAGCTCAGCACAAATTGGGTCCAAGTAATATATTCCTTGACGGGAATTTTTCTCCATTGCTACTCATTGCCAGCCAGTTTGATCGAGATGGAGAATACCTATGAGCGGAGTCTGGGCTGTCATCCGCGAATTTTGCAAGAGAGAAATTTAATGTTCCATTTGTGCGGACCTAAACTGCTGGGGTCCCAAATCCATCAGTCCTATTACATCCACCGGAAGCGTGGATGTCCCTTTGAAAGCGATGGGGTTGAAAGCAATGGGAAGAATTTTCACCTTCAGCCTTTTTATTCCCGCGAAAAGAGCCATGTGGAGCCTGAGTTTGCGCAGAGCGCTCAAAGACGATTCCACCTGGTGGTCAGGTTCATAAATTTGAATCTCGCCTAATAGCGGACTTCATATTAAGCATTTACGGATGCATCCGCGGAGGCATCACGGAGCAATAGTAGCACCGAAATTGTTGCAATTTGCTGGGTCCTCAAGCAAAACCGCATTGCGTATGCGAAGCGGAGACTTCAGTTCCTTTGTCACGGGTATGGCCATGACATGTAAGTGAACCGTAGTACGGAGTGGTAACAAAATGGTCTTTGCGTAAAACTGAGATGGATGAAAGGATAAGGAGAAAAGATGAATCTAATTGAATAGGTCTCAAATAATGGGAAAAAATGAGTGAACTAAAAAGGGTGCCGGCGGGGTCAAAAAATTTTGCAAAAAAATGATATGGATGAAATGATATGAGATGAGGATGAATCTAATGGAATAGGTCTAAATAATGGTTATGCTTTGATCCAAGAATGTTGCAGCCAACTTCAAATTCAACCAGAGCATTTACTTTAGCAACTCCGAATACGATGAGTCAAATAGATATCGCCAGTTAGACTTGTTTTATGTTTTGTTTATGTTCCCAAGGGTTAGGTATTCAGGGTCTCTATAAACAAGGTTTCATCAGGCTATAGCTCTCCAAGATATACGCATGGGTCCAATAGTATTATCTCCGCCCAATATCTCAGTGGAACTAACTATGAGGATAGATCGCATCTTATCATACTACCCAACTACCCGTGCATCAGAGTATCTTCCCGAGTACACCGGTGACACTATATCAGTCCAGCGGCCGATAGGTTTTATCTAAAGAGGGCTTCGGTGGAACGGAGGGCCAATCCGCATACTGTGTAAGCCGCTCCCATACTACTATACCTCGAAGGGGTACCAACAGGGTTATAAGGGTGAATACCAGATGTGCACTTAAGAAATCCACTTGTATTTCCCGGCTAGCATGAATCCCATAACCGGGTTTATGCCAGAATTATTATATATCTCGCGGGCTTAAAGACACTGGAATACGCCTATACCTAAAAAAAATACTCCACAATTTCGCATAAGGAAAAAGTTCTCTGATACCACTTGCAGATACTAGATATATAAAATATGCGTAACATAAATGAAACGCTAGAAATGACAAAAAGAAATATCTAGCATAATCTCTGCTGCCAATACGCATAAATGATATACTAAATAGCAACTCCAAATAGCACTTTGATTGAGAAAGTAATGTTCACAGGCCTCTTCGAGGGAACCTCCAAATGAGCAAGGCTTTGTTACAATAATCTCCAAGCCAGGGTTTTCACACCTCGACCTTTATTTATACTAATATGTCTATTAAGAGAAGCATCTAGAGGAAGATCCTTCTAGAAGCTTAAAGATCTCTATAGGGTCTTCTTACATCCACCTTATTCTATTTTATTGAAAGGCTCTATTAATATTGGATCTTTATTACATCCAAATACATTGATCTACCTATGTGCGGGTTAGGACCTTAACACTTACCTTCTCTTAAATTCTAAGCTTAAACAAAGTTGAATTATGTCATAAAAATGTTTGTTTTTTTATGGTAAATTTGAGGTTCATTACATATGGTATCAGAGAAAAAGTTACAACACTAGGCCTGAACAGGGCTACATGAATTGCTTAGTATATATTCTAATTTATGAAAAACCTAATAAGTCTTGTGGATTACAAATAGAAATCTTTTTTGTTTTGTGTTGAATAATGGCAGCTCAAGAAGGTGCAGAAATTAGGGTGGAAGAGAATCCACAACAAGGAACTCTTGGAGATCCAGGACAGGACAGTGATGGAAGCTCACCCATTGAGGTGTTGGAGACAATGAGGAACGTTATTGTTGAACTACAGGTTTTTAAGGCCGACAATGAAAAATTGAAGAAGGTACAACAGGAACAGCAATAGATAAATGAAGTCCTGTTGTGTAGTATAGTATCCAGGAAAAGTCCAAAAGATGATAACCATGAGCAAGAGGTCAGCAAAAGGGCCTCCAAGAACTCTGGAGCGAAAACAAAAAAAGACGATAGTTCATCTAAAGGGACACCTTTAGTTGAAGACAAAACCATACCAGACAAAAAAAGAAAACAAACAGACCACCTTGAAGGAGAATTTAAAAAGATTAAACCAGCTACGTTTGATGGAGAATCTAGGACAGGAGAAGAAGTCGAAGCATGGTTGTTGGACATCAAAAAATACTTCCAAATATACAACTATTCCAGTAACATGAAAGTTATAATGGCCATCTACAATCTGAAGGGGAAGGCCAGCATTTGGTGGTAGGACTTGAAATTGGCCAAGGGCCTAAAGGAGAAATAGTTGGAATGGTCTGACTTTAAGAAGTATTTTAATAAACAATACATTTTCGAAAGCTATTATGAAAGGAAGATGAAATAATTTTATGAGTTACGACTCAGACAAATGACGATGGAGGACCTTATAAAAACATTTTTGGAACTACTAAGGTTCGTACCATACATCCGGGAGGATAAGGTAAAAATCCAGTGATTCATAAGTTGTTTACCACACTCCTACAGGGAAAAAATTGAGTTTGACAACCCCAAATCCTTGAGTGAAGTATTTAGGAAAGGACAAATGTGCTATGACCAGTATAAACAGTGGGTAGAGTTTCCCAAGACCTGGAAGGATAAGAAGCAAGATGGAATAAACCAGTGAAAAAAGGGATACCATCCATATACTTATCGAAATGCATCAAAATGTTTCCCAAGGAAGGATTTTCACTCCAATCATCCAAACACGCAAGGTAGCAGTAAACCGGTAAACCTGGGAAGGAAGAATTTTTGGGACAACTCCCGCGAGCCATTAAAGTGTTGGGAGTGTGGAGAGCCTCATATAAGGAGGAACTGTCCATGTTTAATTGCAGCAAACATATCTGCTGTCCACAATTTGTAGGAAGCCTCGACAATAGGAGACATGGGCAGAAGCTTGCATAAGATAAATGCAGCCATAGATGGTCGACAAGCTGACCACCAGTCCTCGGTGGTAGAAATCTAAGGTAAAATCCACAACACTCAAATTTCTGTTTTATTTGAACCTAGAGCTACGTTAAGTTATATTACTCTCGATGTATTAGAGTTGAATGAACTTAAGAAACAAAAGCACGAAAAATCTTGTCTTGTACAACTAACAACATGTACTAAAAGAAAAGTAGTTAACTTTATTTCTGATCTTGATTTCATCTTAGATGGTCAAAAGATAAGGACCAATCTGAACATCCTACCACTAGGATCTTATGATATGATTATCGGGATGGATTGGTTGGAACAACACAAAGTAGTATTAGAATGTTATAAAAAGATGCTTAGCTACAAAGATAATTTTGGCACTGTTAGAACAACCCAAGGCATACCAAAACCTATGTCAGTCAGACACGTTTCAGCGATGCAATTCAAGAAATGCATTAGAAAGGGATGTCAAGTCTACGCCATCAAAGTAACGAATCTATTAGAGAAACAAGATAAGCCCAAGTTAGAAGACTTTGATGTCCTACGTGAATTCAGAGACATGTTTGTTGATGAGATATCGGAATTACCTCCTAGGAGAGAAATATATTTCTCCATAGACTTACTACCTGGATCAGCCCCCATCTCAAAATCACCCTACCGAATGAGTCTACCAGAGCTGACAGAATTAAAAATACAATTACAGGAGTTGTTGGACAAAGAGTATATCCAACCAAGTGTCTTGCCATGGGGTGCACCAGTCCTCTTTGTGAAAAAGAAAGATGATACTCTAAGACTATGTATCGATTACAGACAACTGAACAAAGTGACCATTAAGAACAAATACCCCTTACCCAAGATAAATGATCTGTTCGATCAAGTTGGTGGGGCCAAGATCTTCTCAAAATGGGATTTATGATTCGGTTATCATCAAGTTAGGATAAAGGACCAGGACTTAAACAAAACAACTTTTCGAACAAGATACAGACACTACAAGTTTGTAGTCATACCTTTCGGACTCATTAATGCATCAGTCAGATTTATGTGCTTGATGAACAACATTTTCGGACAACACTTAGACAAGTTCGTTGTAGTATTTATCGACGATATTTTGTTCTATTCAAAAACAGAGGAGGAACATGATGAACACTTAAGAATAGTTCTACGAACACTAAAGAAACACAAATTATACTTAAAATTCGACAAATGTGAATTTTATCAAAAAAAAAATACAATATTTAGGACATATCATTTCCTTGGAAGTTATTGTCGTAGACCCGGAAAAGATAAAAGCCATTATGGAATGGCTAGTACCTAAGGATGTGGCAGATATCCAGTCATTCATGGGAATCACCGGATATTATCACAGATTTATAGAAGGGTTCTCCAAGATAGCCTACCCTATCACGTCATTACAAAAGAAAGGGACCAAGTTTAACTGGTCGCAAAAGTGTCAAGACAGTTTTAACAAGCTAAGAGAATTATTGACATCAGCGCCCATTTTGAAGGTAGAAAACCCAGATAAAGACTTCACAGTATGCGTTGATGCAAGTAAAGAGCGACTAGGTGGTGTTCTAACTCAGGAAGGGCACCTGATTTGTTATGAGTCCCGGAAATTAAAGTGTAGTGTATCCTTTTACACTACCGAGGTTTTCAAACCTCTTAGTTACCATTCTATACATGAATTTTATACATAATTCGTACAGACATTATAAGCACATGCATTTAAACAATTAACACACTTAATTCTTAGAGTAAAATATATAAGTTGTTGCTTACAATTAAACAAGCCATAGCATTAAATAGTAATTCATTTACACAGCGGAAATCATGATAATATATACAGCACAGTCATGCCAAAATGTGAAATAACATAGTCATATACTTATCTTTATCAATGGTGGAATCCACCAACCAAATGCATGCCTTCCACGAACCTCCCAGCCTTAGACCACATTGTTCATCATCTCAACAGTGGGTCACCCCCGAGCTGGGACCGAGCTCCACCCC
>SNQJ01S0038108.1:36232-50242 GCA_010110895.2 Picea sitchensis | reverse complement strand
TTGTTCATCTCTCCTTTCAATTCCTCCCTTCCAGATTTCCGATGTTTTCTGGTAGGTGATGGGCTTGAACTATTGTGTGTCTTCCTATCCGAATGTCTTTGGAAGTGACTATGATGTCGGCTACCACTCCTCGATCTGCTTCTTCTTCCATGGGTTCTGTGACTCTCTTTCATATATGAGTCTCTTCCCTTCTCAATTTTCTTCTCTATTCTTTCCAGACTCTTCAAAAATTTTAAGTTTAATGCACCCTGCCGGTCCCTGACTTTCATGAGCTTTCGGCTATCAGCTCGGTGCTCCTTGGCCTCTCTTTGCAGCCCTTCAATGATTTTCATCATATGTCCTTCCTTATCCATCTCTTTTCCATGCCCATTAGAGTTCGATGCTTCGACTCCTAGGTTAACATCCTTTCCTTCCCGTTCATCTTCCATTTCAGGGGTAATTTGCACTCTTCCCCACTCCATGCTCGGCGTTGATTAACTGGAGTTTTGGCCTCTGTTGTATTCTGAAAATGCACTGTGCAATCCAATTCAAAATTGTCAGGCCATTAAACTTCATGAATAATCCACAACGTTTATAACTATTACGAACAAGAACGAAAGACATTTCAACTTCACAAGTTTTCTGAGCTCTGTCTGGCTCTGTGTTTGTCGGGTTTCTTGAAATTTTACTATTTCCCTATCGGGAAATTTTCCTCCCACAGGAACTCTTCAAGGTTTCCCTTCCTTCTATCGGGGTTACCTTTATCAAGATTTTGAAACCGGCAATGTTCTGGTGGGTTGAATCCCCGATTTCCGATTTTCCGATGCGCTACCTTTACGCGTCAGCCCCTGCTATGGGACCTACCCCATGTGACCGCTGAATCGTGACCCCGGACTTTTCCCTTATCGGGGTTCGAGGTTTTGTGAACCGAAATGTGCCAAAACTCTTGACAGCGGAATCCCCGATTTCCCGATTTTCGATGGACTCCGTCCATGCTAGCCCTCCGGGCTATACCCTCACCATACGACCAACCTCCGTATGACCGCATTCAACTTCCCGTCGGGGTTTTGGGTTCTAATTTACCAATGAGCTCTTCGTGTGCTAGCCCCTCCCCCTGGCTAAACTTCCACCATATGACCACTGCCCATGACCGTGATCAATCCTCCTATCGGGGTTTCGGTATTTGTGATGTCGTGATGCACATGCCTTCACAACCCCCGATCCTTCGATTCCCGATGTTCTTTTACACTGGCTAGCCCTCCTAGCTCAGCCTCTGGTCCACATGACCATACTATATGACCTCCACCTTACCCCGTCGGGGTTTTGGCGGTTTCAATGTCAAAGCGCATACGCTCACGGGATCCCCGATATCCCGATTCCCGATATGCCGACGCACATTTTTCTCTAACCCTTCATGGTTAAGTCCAGGTCCATGTGACCTCTACCCCATGACCGTACTCAAAGATCTCGTCGGGGTTTCGGGGTTCGGAGTTTCAAAGTGTATGACTCACTTGTCACCGGGGTTCCCGATCTCCCGATGAACTTCAAACACCGATGGACTTACTCCTTGTCGATACTTCCCCCGATGGCAGATCTCAACCATGTGTCCCCTAATATGAACGGTCTAGATCTTGTCGCAAAATCGCGGATCGCGATTCCGTGTGACAAGATCTCTATGTGCTCGAGAACTCCGATTCTCCGATTTCTGATTTTTCGATTTTCCAGAATGGAAGATTTCAAGACACGTGTCCTTCGCGATTCATGGCTATGGTTTCTTCAGTGTTTCGAGACTCACAAGGTCTCAGTTATCCCGACTTCTAAAATCCCGATGACTCCATAAGCCCGACGTCTCTCCGGAACTTCTCCTCTACCCATGAGGACTTAAACCCTGTGCAACTTCTGTCAACTCGGACGGTTGACGGGTAATCCCACAGTGATCCTACGACTCACGATCCTCCCGATTTTTTAAAAGAAACTTGTCAAGTATCTCCTTGACACTTCGGAGAATCCCAGGGTCTGAAATTGGTCATTCCAGACCCGATTTCCCCTCACATTCTCGGTCCAAAGACCGCTCCACTGGTCCATCAAGGCTCAGTGTCGAAACCTTGGCTCTGATACCACTTTGTAGTGTACCCTTTTACACTACCGAGGTTTTCAAACCTCTCAGTTACCATTCTATACATGAATTTTATACATAATTCGTACAGACATTATAAGCACATGCATTTAAACAATTAACACACTTAATTCTCAGAGTAAAATATATAAGTTGTTTCTTACAATTAAACAAGCCATAGCATTAAACAGTAATTCATTTACACATCGGAAAGCATGATAATATATACAGCACAGTCATGCCAAAATGTGAAAGAACATAGTCAGATACTTATCTTTATCAATGGTGGAATCCACCAACCAAATGCAGGGCTTCCACGAACCTCCCAGCCTTAGACCACATTGTTCATCAGCTCAACAGTGGGTCACCCCCGAGCTGGGACCGAGCTCCACCCCAAGGCAAGGAATCCTAGGCTAGGCTGAAGTTATAGAGAATATAACACATACACAACGACCAGGAAGAAAGCTCTCCCAGGAATCTCCCTCGCTCACTGCCCACAGACCCTCATTCCCCACATGCCTGTTCCACCCCAGGAGAGTGCACCTTCTCTTTCACCTAGACAGTCCTTCGACTGCCAGTCTCCCTTACCTTGGGTTACAGGAACAGACTGGACCGGAAGTCTCCGGGCTCTATGGAAGCTACAGGGTTCCTTCCAAGAGTTCTCTTCTCCCTCTGCGCACTCTCTCACCTGGAGGAGTCGCTCACAGGCCAACAAGCCTCATGCAGTCCAATACTACGTGGTCACAACCACCCATGGGAAACACAGACCAAGGCTTCCTAAAATAGTTTAGCAGTCACAGGATGATCTCACGGTCATGATTTCGGAATAGGGCTCCACGCACAGGCTTGCTGAACTTTTCTCGAACAACCAAGGATTCTTCCACTCGAGTTCAACAGAGGGTTCCTGTTCAGGAAATGCACTCCCAGGTTTTGCCTAGAACGGACACAGACTCACAACTCTGGACAAGGTGTACACGGTTTCTTCAGGACAAACACAGGCTTTTCGGCTTTCAGAGATGAACCAGTGTAATCTGGCAGAGGTCGTACCCGTTTCACGCTCAGAGGTTCGGGTTCCAATGGAGAGAAGATCCCCTCCCACGGTTCATCTTGGTGATTATATTTGCATGCACCAGGGTTGACACTTGTCACCCTGGGAACTGCATGCGTACCACAGCGTACATCCCCTTTGCACGTTCCCTCCCTTGCCAGGAACTTAGGATAAATGGAAATGCACATGTCTCTTTTAAAATAATATTAAAATATTATTTCCCAGGCTTAAGCCCCTAGGATTAGCCCCTAGGCTCATCACTCAGCCCCTTTCCCACCTTCCAGCCCCTAGTTCCTTGCCCACTCTGTGGATGCTCAGTCCCCCATCACTCATTCATCATGGTCGGTCTGCACCTGACGAGTGTTTATATTTTATTGATGTGATGCATACATACAGATACAAAATCCAGGCCCTTGGACTTCAACCCTTAGGCTCTCTGGCCTAATCAAACACATAGGCCTACTGGCTTATACAAAACTTGGCTCACCAGCCTATAACACATATTTAGAATCTCTTTCAGATCATAGTTTACATCGAGCTCGACCTTGGGGACACTACATAAAGGAACATGGGAAAAATTATGTCACTCATGACTTGGAATTAGCAGCAGTAATACATGCCTTAGAAATATGGTGACACTATATAACGGGCAGAAAATTATTACTATTGACGGATAATAGCGGGGTGAAATATTTGTTTAACCAACTAGACCTTAATGCAATACAAGCAAGGTGGCTAGCCTTCCTGAGCGAATTTGACTTCGAGGTCAGACATATCAAGGGTAAGGAAAATAAAGTAGTAGATGGTTTAAGCCATAGAATCCATGGGCTATTTGAGATAAACATCAGCAGGGAAGAAAGTGATATGGAACAAAGAATAAGGCCGACAGCTTTCAACGATGGAAATTACACCAAGGTAATGGTGGAATTTCAAAATAGTATCGCAAACTCAGATAAAGAATATATAACTATCGACAAGAAGGGACTATTAAGATTTAAAAATAGACTATACATACCAGATTCAATAGAGCTAAAATTAACTATTTTAGATGAAGTGCATAAGAAACCATACTTTGGCCATCCAGGTTACTAGAAAACAATAACAACACTCAGAAAACTATTTTACTGGCCTAATATGAAGGGAGAAGTAGCCGAGTACTTGGCTAGGTGCCAAGATTGTCAGCAGGTTAAGGCCGAACACCAACATCCAGTCGGCCTACTACAGCCATTACCTGTACCCGAATTGAAATTGGAGACCATATCGCTGGACTTTATAACAGGTTTGCCTAAAAATCAGAAATAGAATAATTCAATCATGGTTGTAATTGATAAACTCAGTAAGTCTGCGCACTTTATTCCTATAAAGTCTACTTTTAAAGCTATTAACATTGCTGAAATATTCATGAAATAAATTTTTAGACTGCATGGTATTCCTAAAATGGTGATTTCAGATAAAGACGTAAAATTCACATTCACTTTTTGGAAGGAATTGTTTGCAGGGCTAAATACTACTTTGAATTTCAATATGAGTTATCATCCATAAATGGATGGATAGACTAAAAGGACAAATCAATTCATAGAGGATATTCTCCGCATGTATGTAATAACAGAGCCGAACAAGTGGGAAGACTACCTACAATTCGTAGAATTTGCATATAACAATGGGTACAAAACTTCGACTGAGTTGAGTCCTTTCGAAATACTATACGACAAAAAGTGTACAACTCCAATTAGCTGGGATAAACCGGCTGACAGACTCATGGTTGGACCAGAGATACTCCAAGAAATGGAGAACATGGTAAAGAAAGTACAACAAAACTTGAAAGAAGCACAGGATAGACAGAAGAGTTATGCGAATTAGAAAAGAAGACACTTGGAATTTCAAGTGGGAGACCATGTTTATTTGAAGGTCAATGCCCGAAAAAGCTCATTGAAGTTGAGGAACTATGCCAAGCTAGCACCCAGGTTTTGTGGGCCCTTCGAGATACTAGCTCCAATTGGACCCATAGAATATCAGCTTGCACTTCCAGCTAATCTAAGAATTCATAATGTATTTCATGTTTCTTTGTTGAAAAAGTATATTCATGAACCTACTCATATGATTGATTGGAACTTAGTGTAGGCGGAACCCGAGGGTGAGTTCCAGGTGGAACCCTTGCGCATTCTGGACCAGAGAGAAATAACACTTCGGAACAGAGTCGTCGCTCAGGTAAAGGTGCAATGGAAGCACTTTAGTCCTGAGGAGGCCACTTTGGAATTGGAGGGAGATTTTCATAAATCTCATGCAATCCTGCTCTAGGAAAGGAACAAACATTGAGGACAATGTTTTACTCATGGGGGAAAGGATGTGACATCCCAGAAAAATAAATATTTTTATTTTTGTGTGCTGGAAATTTATTTCCATTTTTGGCAAATTTGAATCTTAATTTTTTTTTCCTTTTATGACAATTTCAAATTTTGAATTTAATAATTGTATCTAATTATTGTGATTGTTGGGCAGAGATATGTTTGGACTCAACTAACTATTTGATTATGACACTTGTATCACAACATAATATTTATATTAACTGCAGGAGGACAAATGGAACATGCATGTTAAAAATCAGCTGACCATGACTCCATGAGTGGGGAACAAGTTGGAACTGCCTCTGGGCTAATGATTACAAATGGAAAATCAGATATTTGGCCACTAGCAGCCCCTGAAAGTCAGGGATTAAGAAAGCTGCAAAAATCCCCAAAGGAGGGAAAAGACATGGGAAAAAAAATGGATAAATAGCATATACGAGGAGGTAGGACGCTGCCAAGTATGCTAGGGAAAAGATTCCTAAGCTCTCTTGTTGTTATGAACACTATGGATTTGAGTGTGAGGCAAGGGGATCCTGTTGAAATAGAATTGCCTTGTTGTTATGAGCACTGTTGAGTAAGTGTGAGGCAAGAGGATAACTGTTAAAATTGAAGGACATTGCTGAGGAGGAGTTTCAAAGTTCTCCCTCATGGTTTCATGGTCAAGCTAGGGGGTGAATCGGGAAAGTGACTTTGGCTTCTCTGTTCTACAGTTGGGAGAAAGGTGGCTATTCCCTTTATCTTCCCATGGATTGGATTTATGTATGTTGATCTACCCCTCTCTATTATGAATGACTATGTTTTTATTTCGATGTCTTGTTAAATCTGAACTGGAATGATGTCCACTCTCTGTCTGAATGATTTTTCTGATGCATTGTATTGATTAAATTGGAACTGTAACGTTTTCCATTTTTGTTTGTTATGGGGAATATATGTGAAGAAAATCTGTAATTATATTGCTATGGAAAAGAGGAGATTAACGACAATGAGGTAGATCCTCTCTGTAGATAAATCCCCAGGAAACCAAACTCAGATCCCTTGGAACATCATTATTAATGACCAATCTCTGATGGAATGACATTCTTAACCATGTTTTTACATAGATGCACAGATCTAGTACTGTTGACTTTTAATGCATTGATTAAAAGAGGCTCTAAGTGGATATTATAGAATTTACCTTGTACGGAAAATTTTATCTTTTCTGCCCTTTTGTGTGTGTAAAATTACTAAGTCCTTAGGATTTTGGAATTCTATGAGATAAAGGTATATCATATCCTTCTACACCTTCCGTCTCCCAGAAATGAAAGTAAGAGTTCTCCCAGAAAATGAAAATCAAGAGTACCCACAAAGGATAAAGGTCAGGGAGCGATGAAAATTAGTGTGAAGAGTTACAGTAGAAGAAATGTACTCTCTTCCTTTGCATATTGATTGAATTATTACTTGAATTCTTTTTCAACAGGAAAACTTAGTCCAACTTTCTTTTCGCATTTCGGAAGTTGGTTATATAAGAGGTTTGGGGCACTTGAACTCACGAAGTTTCGAACCCCAAAACCCCGAAATGTGGGTCCCACCTTCTCTTCTTTCACATTTTTTGTTGGAAGTTTGTTTATGTTGGATGATTGGCATTTGAAACACCGAAACCCCAAATCCTTAAATCCTGAAGTGTTGTCCCACATCCTTTCACCTTTTTGGAATTCGAGAGTGGTTGTAAGTTGTTGTTTGGTAGTTGCAAACCCCGAAACCTTGAATCCCGAAATCCTGAAGTGTTGTCCCACATCCTTTCACCTTTCAGAATTAGAGAGTTGTTGTGTGTTGTTGTTTGGTAGTTGAAAACCTTGAAACAATGAATCCTGAAATTCCAAAGTGTTGTCCCACATCCTTTCACCTTTTCATAATTCAGGAGTGGTTGTGAGTTTTGGTTTGGTAGTTGCAAACCCCGAAACCCTGAATTCTGAAATCCCGAAGTGTTGTCTCACATCCTTTCACCTTTTCAGAATTCGGGGAGTGGTTGTGAGTTGTTGTTTGGTAGTTGTAAACCCCGTAACCCCGAATCCCGAAATCCCAAAGTGTTGTCTCACATCCTTTCACCTTTTGGAATTCGAGAGTTGTTGTGTCTTGTTATTTGGTAGTTGCAAACCCCGAAACCCTGAATCCCGAAATCCTGAATTGTTAGTTCCTTTCCTTTTCGCCATTCGGGAATTATTGTATGATGAGTGTTTGGTTATGAAAATCGTGAAACCCCAAACCCTGAAATCCCAAAATGTGGGTCTCACCTTTTTATGTAGATGTTTTGGACACCTAAAATCGCAAAGTTCTGAACCTCGAAATCCCGAAGTGCGATACCCACCTTTCCCTTTTCGCATTTCGGAGGTTTGTATATGTTGTTACTTGGGCACTTGCACTCACGAAATCCCGAACTCCGAATTGTTGAAGTACTGATCAACTTTCGCAATTTCGGAAAATGTTGTGTGTTGATGTCCGACTCTTATTCTCGCGAAACCACGAATTCTGAAACCCCGAGATGCTAGTCCACAGACGTTCTGTATTTCAGATTTCGACAAACAACAGGGTCCTTTGTTTTATTCGGCACTTGTGATCACTAAAACCCGATTGACCTTTGTTTCTTCACAAAGCTGTAGGAACATAGTAGGAATTATTGTTATAGGAACAACTCAAATACTGTAGTATAATAATAACAGTTCATGTTACAGGTCACTATGTACGGGGCATGACCAGTATCTAAATTATTATATGGAGAAGGTATAGATATATTCTTAATTGTAGGTGGAATTAAGTAAAGACATTAATAGAGAGTTAAAGCGAATTTTCTACGGTAAAATGATAATATTCGCCTTTACGCGCGCACATAGCAGACAGTCAAGTCACCTACTGCTCGAGCAGTCGTGAAGATCCAGACTTGCAAACACAAGCGTAACTTAGTGTGTAGAACTGATTACTTTGAAAATTCCTATTCGAAGTAAACTGGTGTAATAGTGCCATTATGGGTCGAATTGAATCTTACCTTCTCTTAAATTCTAAGCTTAAAGAAAGTTGAATTATGTCATAGATTTTTATTTTTTTTTATGGGAAATTTGAGGTTCATTACAGTAGCTTCAAGCCAAGATGGATGTTTTCTAATTTGGGTACAATGACTGGTTTAGTAGGTTCGCATGGTTGCATCATATGATCAAGTTGTTATGGTTCTTCATTCTAACCTTTTGGAAGACAAGTTCTTTCTTCTTTAGGCTCTTCATATTCTTCTTCTTTCATGGATTCTTCTATAGATTTATTGAAGGCCATATTTTCATTGAACGTTACATCTATGTTGACTTCAATCTTATGATGTTCTCGAATTTAGATTTTGTAGGCTTTGGTGGATTCACTATATCCAACAAATATGCCCTTATTTCGAGAGGGTTCTAGTTTCTTCCTTTTATCCTTGGGGATATGTATGTAAACAGGACACCTAGAGATTCTTAAGTGTTCCACATTAGGTTTCTTTCTTGAGAAGGCTTCTTCTGGAGTCATATACTTCAATATGTGGTGGGGACTTATGTTCTGAACATATATTGATTTCATGGCTGCTTCTCCCCATAAATACATGGATAAACCTTGATCGTTCATTATTTCCTTCACGGTTTCCTCAATGGATCTATTATTCCTTTCTGCAAACCCATTTTGTTGAGGCTTATGAAGAACGTTTAGCCCCTTTCTAATCCCTGCTAATTTGAAAAAGGAAACAATTTACTTGGATGTGTATTCTCCTCCATCATGTGTTCTCAAAGTCTTGATTTTCTTGCTTGTGAGGTCTTTTATTTCTACTTTGAATTCTTGAAAATTGCTGAAAACTTCATATTTTATCTTTAGGAGATATAACCAAGTCTTTCTCGAGTAATTATCTATGAAGATTACATAAAAAAGAGAAACTCCTAGAGATTTGACTGGCATCAGACCGCAAAGATATGAATGTATTAGATCTGGGATTTCTTTAGATCTATTATTTCTACTTGAGAATAGCTTCTTAACATTTTTACCAAGTGCACATCCTTTGCAAATTCTTTCATGTGTAGATTGTAGTTCTGGTATACCTTCAACCATTTTCTCGAGAAAAGGTAATGCTTGATCGTTAAGATGAGCATACCTTATATGCCAAAGTTCACTCGGATTGACTTCATCATGTACAAGAGCTTCATATTTATGTTCCAGTAGTCTATATATTCCACCTTCATGAGTTCCAATAACTCTAGTATTCTCTATGTTGGAGTCTCTAGACCAAGATAGTACTTCACCATCTACAAAGGCTATTATATTTCCTTTGCCTTCTAGGAAAGATATAGATACAAGATTCTTTTCTAAACCAGGTACATATAAGACATTGCTCAAATGAACCTTGTTACCTGATTTGAATTTGATGGAGGCTTGACCAATTTCTTCGACTGGATAGGTGTTCTTGTCTCCAAGTTCTACTTCGTAGGATGCCTTCTTTTCATTCATACTGGAGAGTTTGACCTAGTCTCCTGATGCCTGGAGGCTCCACTGTCAATTATCCACATGTCATCTTCAAGAGTTCCTGTAAGAGATGAATATTGTAGATGATCATTCATGATTTTTGTTAACTAATAGTTGGTCAAACTTTGACTTTGATTGGTCAAATGTTGACTTTGACCCAAAATCTCAACCTTGACGTTTTTCCTTCTAAAAGTGTCAATAGGTGTGCTGGACTAAGGAACACAAGAATATCCTCTCCTTGATTAAGGTGTTCCATCATAAGGTGTTGGGAAAGAGGTTATAGGGTTTGCAGGTACACCTGCTAGTAACCCTAGACACAGTGCTTCAATATACCTGCTAGAAACCCTGGTGACAATTCTTCAAAGAGCTTGATAATCTTATGGCTTAGCTTCCTTTCAGTGGTTAGACTGGTTGAAGGAGGTGTGGGGCCCTAACCTATTAGAAAAGTAGGTGTTCTTGTTTAACCATAGACACAAATGCCACCCCCGAGAACCTTAACCTTGACAGAGAGAATAATTTTGATAGAAAATCAATAGCCAACCAAGGATAGTGCACTAAGCAAAGATAACCAAGACCAATCAAAAAGTCCAAGCCAGTAAAACTGAAAATACAAGTTGCAGTAGTTGCATACGCAACTACTTTCCAAACTTGAGCACAAATGATTTTCTGCAGTTGCAAGTGAGTGATTTCCAAATGAGCTCTAGCATCCTGTATTTATATTGCTCCTTCTGAGTTGTCTGAGCCGACTTCTCTTCCTGGGGCTAAAAATTCAATATTAATTATTCTCTTTAGTAGACTTGTCTTCTAGGGTTACTGTCCAAGGCTCTAGGGTTTCTCTTGCTTCCCCGAATATTCTAGTCTCATCAAAGGTTACAAGTGGAGGTTAATAGCTCCAACAGCTACAATAATATCAATAGCGAAGAGGTCGCAGATTGTGGGTTTACTCTAGCTCGGCTAGTCGATAGTAAGCTGATCAAGGATTTATAAACTTTTATACCATATTCAGTTAGTTGAAGAGCGAGTCATCACTAAGGGTTTATAAGATGTCATGCATTGAAAAAAAAAGCTGTAATGAGAATAATTTTGAGGATGGCAATTTATCTTAGAATATAAAAACCTTAGACGAATATTACTAATCCTTGGGTAAATATTGTTACTTGATATTGCCATGACACTCGTTAGGCAGGGATGCTTATTGCACAAATATATATCAACCGGCATCTGCTGAGTCTGTATGAGGGGGTAATATAAGAAATACGTAATTTCTTGAGTCTGTAGAGATATTTTTATTGGAACACAAATGTTGTAGACCGGAGAAACGGATTTGCTGTGAATAAAAGTCAAAATAGACGGCAGTATCAGAGCCATGGTTATTCGTAGACATAAAACCCACTGCCCAGTGTTTAAATCTCATCATCTTTTCTGTCATTTATTAAACTATGTATCACTATTTTTAATCTAAAGATCATATACACTAGTTTATAAAAAGGAAGCAATCAAAGTGAACACCAAAAAAAATGATAAATAAATATTTTAATCAAAGGAACACCATATAAAAAATTAATAAATATTGTATAGCATATAAAATTTTCTTGTATCACTATAGTATATAAACTATTACAGCAGCAAAATAGCTGTTGGTAAAAGCGGAAAGATTGATAAGATGAAACTAATCCTTAAAAAAATATATTAAATTTTATTATTAATTAACAAATAAAAAATTATAAAAATAAAAATATAATTAAAACAAATTTAATCAGTATAAAAATAAAAATATAATTATATAGTAAAATTCATTAAAACAAACTCAAGTTGAGATTATCAATAATTTTTTCATTTATAGACAATAACCCAGTCTGTAATTTTTTCATTTATGTTAACTAATTTATTATAAACCCTATTTAAAATTTGAAAATAAAATTTATTATATCAAGTCAACCTTTTATTACCTTCCGAAACATTATTCCTGCACATCGCGACCTATCAACTCATCAACTGCTTGGTTAAGAACAACACAACCCAATTTTTAATAAAAATTAAAAATTGCTACACGGAACAAGATGACGTCCAGGTCAGTAGCGGCAAGCAGACCACAGCGGCGGGCAGCTGGAGGACGTGGAAGAGAAGGTGAAGCGGCAGAACAGCTTCCTACCAGTGGTAATTAAGCGGCAGGGCAAGCAGCAGCGCAGTTGGCAGCGCTGCTGACGTGCATTTCGCAGTAACCAGGATTGATCTGCTAATTGAGATTATCAATAATTTTTTTATTTATAGACAATAACATAAATTTGTAAATCAAAACGCCCACCAGAAGACATGAAACGCCACGATAAACGTGGCATCCAGAGTAATCTCCTCGTGTGGCATAAGTTGCATTTCACGGTAATTAATGATACCAGGTGGTGTTGGAATTACTCAAACCTGTAAATTAATTCGTTTATCTTTCAACATGTAAAATAAAACGCCCACCAGTAGAAAGATGAACCGCCATGATAATCCACGCGCCCGCCCTGGTAAAAAAATGACGGCGCACTGTAAAACACACAGAAAAAACGTCAAGGTAGATACTCACAGTTCATAATCCACGCGGCCATAAGCTGTTATAGGCATCCGCCCATGAATAATAATTTTTGTTGTTATTTCTTAATCATTGAACGTGGCAATTTGGTGGTGATCAAGTAATTTTTTAATCTTATTTAGTAAATGTGAAAAAGTAATCACATAAACGTACGTCTTTATAAATGAGCGGAATTTAATTTATCAAAATCTCATCCATTGATTAGAGAGGACGACAAAGAATATGCCAGCATCTTCAATTGCCAACCCTAAGATTGAAATTTATGATTAAAAGGTGATTCACTGTGCCCATTGTCAATAGGTATAAGCCTTTCCAGGTAATAATGTACCACTATTTTATTACTAGGACGATACTCAGCATCTCTTCTTACCAATGTGCATAACGAATTTTAAACCGGTTGACAATTCCAATATATTTTATTGTTCGTCCACATAATCTGTGGTCGTTTCAAGGGGAGGGGAAAAGAAAAGTAGAATCTATAGAAGACGCACTTTATTATATGTAGAGATCCATAATCTATGGGCCATTGTCGTCGTGTTGTTGTGTGTAAATGTAATCTGTATGCGCGGCTAAACCTCGCCGATTCAAACACTCTTCTTCATTCACAGTCTTCTCGCATCCGTCCTCCCGGTCTATTCGCTTCGCCTCTTCTTCGCCATTAGCGAACTGTAAAAACCACCATTAGCGAAAACAAAGTCAATGCAATGGATAAAGCGCTGTAGCAACCAAAGATTTATTGATCATTAAAAAGCTGTATAAAATCTTACAGCTTGGCTGATCGACAATTGTTCTCTGCGTACCACGGAATTTCTCTGACCGCCTGTATACGAATCAGAGATAAAATACCGGACGTTAATCAGATATATGATATAAGATTCTCTCGTTGCTGAGATTCTCGCTTTTCCTAGTAACTAGTGCTTACAATTGAATAGAATCGGAAATCCCTAATTTGTACATAATTGAACCTCTACTTCACAAACGTGCTCCACTTATGTCTACATTTCGGAATAATCTCAACAGTACACAAAAATATATTTTAATCTCCGCAGTATCCCACATTACATTTTGGGAAAGGAAACGGTCATCCACACAGACCACCGACCCCTGCAGTTCATACAGACACAAGGGAAGTTGCAGAACGATCTCCATCACAAGTGGTTCACATACCTGCGACAGTTTCATCTGAACATTAAGTACAAAAAAGGCAGCACCAATAATGTTGCAGACTGCCTTAGTCGACCACCCATCGTGGCGCTAACTACTGTGCTCAACTCTTGTGGGCACGGGACTTCTGAGTGGCCGCTTCTCTACACAAGTGATCCGGAATTCGGCCACACATACAATACACTCTTGGAGGGTAAGCAAGTTCCCAATTTTCACCTCCAGGATGCCTTGCTTTGTCACCTGGGACACCTTTGTGTTCCTTCAAGCGAGCGTGCCA
>SNQJ01S0038108.1:14323-36222 GCA_010110895.2 Picea sitchensis | reverse complement strand
CAATGGGGACCATTGCTTTCTAAGGCGGGAGGAATGATCTAGGTGGATATTGGTGGCCACCCGCCTATTCCACTTGGACCCCCACCATTGCTTCTTTCAGTTTTTCAGTTTCCGCATAGTTTACTATTTTTAGCTGTTTTTCGAGTCCTGAACTTTCGGAGCCATTTTGAGGCCTTAAACGACATTTTTTGGGAAAACGGGGAGCAACATGGATCATAGATTGATGTTTCTCACCCAAAAGTTGTAGTCCTCAGATAAATATTTCTAATGAGGTATAGAACACGTCAAACGGAGATCGTATGCCAAAGTTACGTCCCCGGGAAGTTGATGTACCAACTTACCCAAACAGGGTCCATAGTCTTGGCGTTTCATCTCCTAGGGTTAGGTCTTTGGATGTTTAGGGTTTTCCATTGTTTCTCAATAATAATAGGCCTTCGAGCCTCATTGTAACACAGTTCAGAGGCCAGTAACCGCCACATCTCTTCTCAAAGATAAGCTACCAGCGCCTTAGCTAGTTTATTTCCATTCTATCTGTAAGCATATTTCAGTCATTTGTTATTAATGAAATGAAGTCTTATTTCTGCTGCATCTTTTTGTTTATGTGTATTTTTGTATTTCATTGTGTTCCTACATAAATCTGGATCATGTGGGGCCCTAACCTGTTAGAAAAGTAGGTGTTCTTGTTTAACCATTATCACCCAACCATAGACACAAATTCCACCCCTGCGAACCTTAACCTTGACAGAGAGAATAATTTCGATAGAAAATCAATAACCAACCAAGAATAGTGCACTAAGAAAAGATAACCAAGACCAATCAGAATGTCCAAGCCAGAAAAACCGAAAATACAAGCAGATGCAACTACTCTCCAAACTTGCACACAACTGATTTCCTGCAGTTGCGAGTGAGTGAGTTCCAAATGACCTCTAGCATCCTGTATTTATATTGCTCCTTTTGAGCTGTCTGAGCCGACTTATCTTCTTGGGGCTAAAAACTCAATATTAATTATTCTCTTTAGTCGACTTGTCTTCTAGGGTTACTGTCCAAGGCTCTAGGGTTTCTCTTGCTTCCCGTAATATTCTAGTCTCACCAAAGGTTACAAGTGGAGGTTAATACCTCCAACAACTACCATAATATCAACAACGAGGAGGTCATAGATTGAGGGTTTACTCTAGCTTAGCTAGTCGATAGTGCAAACATGAAGTTGATCGAGGATTTATAAACTTCTATACCATATTCAGTTAGTTGAAGAGAGATCCATCTATGAGGGTTTATAAGATGTCATGCATTGAAAAGAAAGCCATAGTAGGAATAATTTTGAGGATGGAAATTTATCTTAGAATGTAGAAACTTTGGGCAAATATTACTAGTCTTTAATATGCAAATTATAAAATCTTTAGTGAAAGTTTTGTAAAATTATTCAAATTTCTAAATATTTTATATATTTATATAAAATTTGAGTTATTTTTAAGATAAAATAATTTTATTCTATATAATTTAGAAAAATCACTTTTATAAAAATGAAAATTGGTGATTATTTTCTTGGAAAAGCATGGAAAATTATAGCATGAAAGATATATATAGTCATTCAAATTTTCCCAACTAATCCTAATCCTGGATTAAATTGTTTAAGGTGCAGAAGATGTTTAAATTGTTGCACACTAGATGATAGATGATGAAATGCCGTGAAATTTCAGTCAATGTTCTTCAGGCAACGATTTTTAACCTTTACTGGCTTGCATTGATGTATCAGTGGGTCGTGAAATGTTAATCAGTATCTCAAACACAAGAGATATCCTCTCTTGCAAACTGGTTTGAATATTGTTACTTGATAGTGCCACTCGTTGGGCAGGGATGCTTATTGCACAAATATATATCAACCGGCATCTGCTGAGTCTGTATGAGGGGGTAATATAAGCAATACGTAATTTCTTGAGTCTGTAGAGATATTTTTATTGGAACACAATTGTTGTAGACAAGAGAAACGGATTTGCTGTGAATAAAAGTCAAAATAGAGGGCAGCATCAGAGCCATGGCTATTCGTAGACATAAAACCCACTGCCCCGTTTTTAAATCTCATCATCTTTTCTGTCATTTATTACTATTTTTAATCCAAAGATCATATACACTAGTCTATAAATTTTTAATCTAAAGATCATATACACTAGTCCATAAAAAGGAAGCAATCAAGTGAAGACCAAAAAAAATGATAAATGAAATTTTTAATCAAAGGAATACCATATAAAAAATTGATAAATAAAATATTGTATAGCTTATAAAATTTACAATTTGGAAAATTTATAACATATGTATTTTGAAAAATTTATAACATATATATTATATTATATAATACATATACATATACATATGTTATATTATAACATTTGATAAATAAATTTGGAACACCATATTTAAAAAAATTGATAAATAAAGTATTGTATATAGTTTATAAAATTTACAATTTGAAAAATTTAATATATTTACGAAAGGGTACATTTATTGACAATGCCCACATTTAATATGTTTTTAGTATAATCAGTTTTGTATGGACAACATTAAATATTGTTGGAATATTCTTAGTCATCCAAATAAATCAATAGTTGTGATTTCAACCACTAACTTCGTCACTATTATAAAGACATCAGTTTACATGTTTATATTTTTTCTTTTACTTAATTATATTTAAAATTTACTATGATAGCTAATTGATTGTTTAATGCACAAGATTGTTTTGTGGCTGTGCTAGTATAACAAATTTCATTACTGTATATTTAATTTCATCATATATATATTTTTTCTCTTAAAAAAACTATAAATTCTTAGAAGAAATAGATATCTACACCTTCATGAACTTCAATGAAATCATCATACACAATACTGAAAATCTCCATAATATATTTTAATGTTTTCAGCATACTTAACATCTCTCTTGCAAATATATATACAAATATAAATACAGAATTTGATGATACTTACTGTATATTTGTATATATATACAGTAATATATTTTAATGTTTCCACCATCTCCTGCAAATATATATACAAATATAAATACAGAATTTGATGATACTTACTGTATATTTGTATATATATACAAATATATTTTAATGTTTCCACCATCTCCTGCAAATATATATACAAAATTTGACGATACTTTTATCTCCTACAAATAACATTTCCAGCAAATATATATACAGAATTTGACATACTTATATCTCCTACAAATAAATGTGCACACAAACACGGACATACCGAATTTCAAATCGGTTGAAAATTCCAATATGTTTTATTGCTCTACAGAATTTGATGATGCTGATATCTCCTACAAATGTGACACGGACATACCGAAATTCAAATTGGTTGAAAATTCCAGCATATTTTATTGCTCGGACGATACTCAGCATCTCTTCTTACAAATGTGCAAAACTAATTTTAAGCTGGTTGACAATTCCAATATATTTTATTGTTCGTCCACATAATCTGTGGTCGTTTCAAGGGGAGGGGAAAAGAAAAGTAGATTCTAGAGAAGACGCACTTCATTATATGCAGAGATCCATAATCTATGGGCCATTATGGTCGTGGTGTTGTGTGTAAATGTAATCTGTATGGGCGGCTAAAGTTCGCCGATTCAAACACTCTTCTTCATTCACAGTCTTCTCGCATCCCTCCTCACCGTCTATTCGCTTCGCCTCTTCTTCGCCATTACCGAACTGTAAAAACCACAATTAGCGAAAACAAAGTGAAGGCGATGAACATGAAAAGTGGATAAAGCGCTGTAGCAACCAAAGATTTATTGATCATTAAAAAGGTGTATAAAATCTTACAGCTTGGCTGATCGACAATTGTTCTCTGCTTACCACGGAATTTCTCTGACCGCCTGTATACGAACCAGAGATAAAATAGCGGACGTTAATCAGATATATGATATAAGATTCTCTCGTTGCTGAGATTCTCGCTTTTCCTAGTAACTAGTGCTTACAATTGAATAGAATCGGAAATCCCTAATTTGTACATAATTGAACCTCTTCTTCACAAACGTGCTCCACTTATGTCTACATTTCAGAAAAATATCTAACAGTACACAAAAGTAGATTTTAAACTGCTCGTACGAAAAATTTCAGAAAATTGTGTTAGACATCACTTGTTAAAAACGTGAGCCTATACACCGTGTTATGTAGAAACGTAGGGCAGTATACCTTTTACAGGAGGACGGATTGCAATTACAGTTGGCAGAAGCAGGATTACGAATATCACGAAAAGCCATGCTTTGGCAGGCTGTTCGTGCCTTGAACTTCCGCAGTACATTTTTACCATTTTTTATTCAGACGTCCGAACATCAAACTGCCTGTATTTACTTGTTATATTAACATCAAATAATGTTATATATATATATATATATAACATTATCTTTAAAATACATACATTATCTTAACAATCGAGAATATTTCAAGTACATACTAAAATGACGTTAATTAGTTGAAAAAATATCTCATATCAACTAAATTTAACAATCACCTAAAACATAGCAACAAAATGAAAAATATCTCAGGTCCAACTAAATTTAACAATCTCTAAAACACAGCAACAAAATCATGAAAATAATAATGACAATTACAATACCTTACAATGAACAATAACAACAACCACAAATACGTAACATCTAATCGAGTTGAGAAATCACACGAGCGTTAGTCGTATCCCAACTTTGCAGGGATCGTCTCCCGATTCAGTGGATACACATTCTGATTCATACATAAACTATGAATTATTAAAAAAAAATAACTAAAAGTCATAAACGTCTAGACTCGCATTAATTTGTAGTCTATAAGCTGGGTGAGCTGTACCTGCGAAAACCAGAACCAAAAGTGGATTGATTAATCCAAATATCTAGACATTACTTTACTATTAGTCAAAATAGGGAATAGTTAATGATTTACTGAGTGCCTTTTCATCATGTAGATGAAAAAGGGAATAGTTGTATTAAATAAATAAAATGCATCTTATGTTGAAATATGTAACTCCTAGCTGTTGTAAGTGGTGATTACATATATGATTGTAATGATTATTGGTAAATATTAAGTAGAGTTGGTATCTAAAGAGAGAAACTCTTCCTAGCTTGTAACAGATTTTTTTCAATGAGATGCTCAACCAAATACTTATTAGGAGAATGTTAGTGGGGTGTGGGATTATCTAAACTACCAGTGGTCACTGAGAGACACTCTCTTTTGTGGATTATATTAGGGACTTAACCTTCCTAACCCCTCACATAGGTAGAATAATATATTTTCTATGTAATAAATGAAGACATTAGTTAATAAGGCCTATTTAATAATGTGAACAAATCTAATGTAAGAAGACTTAATAGAAGCTTTCTCGAAAGATCTTCCTCTAGAATGTTATTTAGAAAATAGAATTAGTATAAATAAGAGTATAATGCATGAGAAATACTTGTCTTGAGAATTGTTGTAATAGAGCTCTACTTTGCTAGAGATTTCCTTCTCGAAGAGGCAAGTGAACTTTGATTTCTATCAATAAATGTGTCATTGTTAGTGTTTTTATTCTCTATATTTTTGTTGTTCTGCTAGTATTTGCTGCGATATTTTGTTTTTTTTCTTATTACAATACATCTGGTACCTTACAAGTGGTATCATAGCTCTTTCCTCTGCAGAATTTGTGAGAATTTTTTTTTAGGGTAGAGACATATTTCCAATTGATCTAGGTGGATATCAGTGGCCACCCACCTATTACAGTGGCTCAAAGCTCAATTTCCATTTTGGCATTTTTTTAGCTTTTCGGGTCCTAAACTTTCGGGGTTGTTTTGAGACCCTAAACACCATTTTTTTGGATCGCCACAGTCACACTACAAATGGAGTCAAATTGTAATAAATACATGTGTATTCCTCAAATAGACGTTTCCAATGAGATATCATGCACCTAAAACAAAGATCATATGCAAAAGTTACACCGAGAAGTTGATATACCAGCTTACCCCATCAGGGCCCACATGACTTTTGGCATTTCATCTCCCAGTGTTAGATTTTTGAATTTTTAGGGTTTTCTTATTTAGGATTTATGTTAAAAAAGGCCTTTGGAGCCTCATTGTAACCAACTTATTGTGAATGAGCGTAGCCGACACATCTCTTCTCAGAGATAAGCTACCACCATTCTAGCTAGCTTGTGTACTTTTGAATTTTACAGTCTTTTGTATTTCAAACAGTTATTAATAGAATCTGATCTTTACTGTATTATTTTTTTCCTTTCCATATCTATGTGTAAAATATTTGTTATATTTATGCCTTCATATTGTTCCTAAAATAATTTGGATCAGTGGTATTAGAGCGGTCTGCTCCTTTTCTTCCTTAGTGCATCTCCCCGATGAGGTCAGGGTATAGAGAGATGGTTCTCGAGCTTATATCTCTTGATAACAACCGCTCTCGCACACCCAAGTGACCTCCCATGGTGGAATAAAAGAGGGAAGACGGGACACAAGATCCTTTCAAATTATTGCTCGAGGAAGCCCTCGCACGACAAAGGAATCAGATGATGGATAGTTTCACCTAGATCCTTCAATGATTACCAGAAACAAAAGAGACACCTTCAACAAAAAATCACTTCAGAGGTGATATGCCCTTCAAGGTACAAGTTAACTTTGGCATTCCTTTATTTGAAGGCTAGATAGATGTCGACGCTTTGGAAAATGGTTAAAACTGCTAAAGGGTTATTTCTTTATCCATATTTTTTTCAACAATGAAAAGATCACCTTTGTGCTCCTTAAGGCCCTTCCCCATGTCATAGATTGGTAGGAGACTTACTATGAGAAACATGTCGAGGATGAGTTTATAATATTTGGGCCAGGACCCACTTGGGTGGATTTTATTGGTTCCCTCAAGGAACAATATTACCATGTTGGAAGTTATGATGACCAATACACTAGATGGACCACATTGCGCCAAGAGAGGGGACAAAATGCTGTGAAAGTCCACAAATACTTTCCATACCTTGCGCACCAAGCTGGGTATCAAAGTCTCTGACTAACATATGGTCCTAAAATACCATGGGGCTCTGCATTGGTACATCCAAACTGAAATATATTTTTTGGAAATCTCTTCATTGGGAGCTACTTATCGATATGCTATCAAAATTGAGCAGAAATTCAAGAAACAGAACAAGCGGGAGTTCAAATCTGCAAATATGAAAAAACCAAATTATGGTAAGGGTGGCCCTAACCCCCAAGTCAAAGGAAAGAGAAAGGATGTCCAACCCCAGGATAACTATCCCAAGCCACCAACAAAGAAAGGTAATGGGAAGTCAAAGAAGGACACTGAAAAATGGTGCGAGTTCCATAAAATCGCTTGGAAGAATAGTGATAAATGTTGCTCCAAACAATCGTTGTTGGCTGAGACGAAATCCCCTGGGTCGGATTCTAACTCAAAATTGGATTCCGAGAAAAAAAAAGGAATATGGAGCATTGATGCATAACCTAGTGTCACCGTCGCTACCACAAAATTCTAAACAAAGGAACTAGAGGAGCCTAAAGAAGGGGTGTGTCTTTCCCACTCACACATGTGGGTGAAGGGAACCCCACTCCATTTCATTGTTGACACTCGAAAACGGTATCCAGAAGAACCTGATCTAAACAAAGGTTTTCAAGAGGTTGAACTTGGAAATGACAACACATCTTCAACGATACACCATCGGTTGGCTTAGCCAGGGATGAGGCATCGACGTCAACAAACAATGTCTCCTACACTATGAAATCAAACCCTTCAAAGACAAGGTATTGTGTGATGTTTCCCCACTTGAATTTTGTGACGTTTTTCTAGAACACCCATATATGTGGAAACACCATGCTATTTATGAATCTAGGCTCCATAGTGTCATTATTACTTTGGGAGATCAACTCTATAGTGTACCGGAGGCAGTCCCAAATATTGTGGTCTCTTTTATCTCTTTGAAGCAGTACAAAAAGGTGTTTTCTCAAACCGGGAGATTTTTCCTGTGTATGGTTCTACCAGAAGGTGACTAGGAGGTCACTGCAACTATAAAAACCTATGCATGAGGTCTCTCTACCCAGCATCAACAGGTGGACAAAATAGTCGAGGAGTACATAAACATGTTCACCTTGCCTACTGGGGTGCCTGTGCACTGTCAAGTAAATCACCCAATTGATCTGAAACTTGGTGCTCCTCTTCCTAATGACCTTTTATACATGAATTACATTATGGAGAATGAAGAAATCAAATTCCAAATCCAAGAATTAATTCTAAAGGGCCACATTGTTACGAGGAAAATCTCTCTATGGCAAGGGGTAAAACACAACAGATGAAAATAACTGCAAAAATCAACTCTAATCACAAGTATGCTATATAAAAAAAATATGCTAACAAGACAATATAAAGAGACTACCTTGTCCATACATTCGATGAAGTCCACTGTTGAGCACTTGACTCAAAGAAATACACCTGCAACTTGTCCTCAACAACCAAGAAATGCAAACATATGGTGATAATATATACACTTAGCACATTCAATATCATAATTCATCAACATTCATAACAAATATGCCCATGGAATAAAAATTCAAATATTTGCAAGATATTAATTGAACGAGAAAAGAGTATTTCTATTAAAATGTAATCAACATAAGTGAATAAATTATAAACTTCTGTGTCGGCATGGTTCAAAACCAAGAAACTATGTCCCTTCTAGCTGGGCCTCCATCAATTCAATCCTCCACCAAAGGTAAGCTCATATAAGAGAGACAATGAGGTTCTCAACCAAGTAGGGAAGATCTTGGGGGCTGAACAATGTGTTCAAAAATAAAAGGACAAAGGGATGAAGACTCAATATGAAGTGAATAACTTCTCCAGAGTAGCTTTTCTCTCAATGTTGAATTCTTCTCCTCTTTTCCACAACTTGGATATGGGCCATTTATACCCTTCAAGTGGAACTTAAGGGTTGAGTCAAAATGTTTCCAGTATATGGAAGGTCAAGGATCATTGATCTCGTGATCTGACATGGAACTTGACACTATTTTTTAATTTTGGGTACAAAACCCGATGTACGCGGGTTGTAATGGTGCAACCTACATATAGACATGTTGTATAATAGTTAGGACACATATATGTAGAAAAATATTGTTTTTAGATCTAATATTTGCAGAAAGGGACTTCAAGTCTGCATAGGGAAATGGAAAAAGGCCTTCTGAGAAAATTTGCATAGGGTGAGGCAAATCTTTCTATAACACACATCAGACTCAACTCCTCACCTTTCAGGAGCCCAATTGTTCTAGTACAAAATAAGGAAAAGACATGGTGAATTTGTATTGATTATGGATCCCTCAACAAGATCATAGTCAATAACCGATACCCAATTCCCCATATTGATGATATTCTCAATCGTATCAAGGGAGCCAAGTTTTTCAGTATAATTGATTTGTGGAAGACAAATCAATTATACTGATGTTACCACTAGGTTCCGATTGAGCAAACTGATGTGTGGAAGACAACCTTCAATTCCAAAGAAGACCCCTTTGAGTGGTTGGTCATGCCGTTCGGCTTGACTAATTCCTCGACCACATTCATGCATATGATGGATGTTATATTACAACCATTCACAAAATCCTTTGTGGTTGTATATTTGGATGACATCCTCATCTTTAGAAAAACTTGGGAGGAACATTTGGAGCATATTCAACATGTATTGGGCACCGTGTTCTAGCACAAGTTATATTCCAACTTATAGAAGTGTTCCTTCGAAATGTAGAGAATCCAATATTTGGTATACATTATGGATGTGCAGGGTGTACATGTGGATCGAGCCAAGATCCAAGTCATTCACGATTGGACAGTTCTGAAAAAAATGACTGAGCTCCACAACTTCTTGGGCCTTGCTAACTTCTACCGATGGTTTCTGTTGGGGTTCTCTCATATCACTTCGGCCCTAATCCAAGTGACCAAGGGTGGCATGAAGGCCAAGTTTGTGTAGTCTACGCTCCAATAGAAATAATTTGAGGATCTGAAATCTCGCCTCTTCTCAGCACTAGTCCTCATTCATCCATACCTACAACGACCATTTGAGATTGAGATATATGGTTCAGATTATGTTATCGGTGTAGTCCTCACTCAACATGGGTATATGGTATCCTATGATAGTGAAACTCTCTCTGATGTTTTTCTGATATACCCCATATATGATAAATAGATGTACTCCATTGTGTAGGCATGCCGATAGTGAAATCATTACATTCTGGGGAAGGAAACGATCATCCACACTGATCACAGGCCTCTGCAATTTATGCAGACACAAGGAAAGTTACAAAATGAATTCCATCAGAAGTCGTCCACGTACCTACAACAATTCCACTTGAATATCAAGTTCAATAAGGGTAGAACCAACCATGTCGGGGATTTCCTCAGTCGACCCCCGGTGGCAGGGCTAACCAGAGTTCTCAACTCATGTGGACATGAGACATTTGGATGGGCACAATTATAAAATAATGACTCCGACATTGCTACTACCTATCAAACATTGAGAACATATTCAACATAGCTACAAAAGAGCCCTCCACAAATCTATTGGCCACAACCCTTTTCAGTTGTGCTTGAGGTTTCAACCATTGGCCCCCATTGACATAACTATGCCGATTGCAGCCAAAAATGAAGAGTTCTCCCATGCTTACACTAAGAATAATTAGGAAACCAAATTTGTTGAGCACATCCAACACATCCAACAACAAGTTCATGATATTTTGTAGAAAGTTAATTTGAAGTACATGTAGTTCCACGATCAACATCGGGTACCACACAAATTTCAAGTGGGAGATAAGGTTTGGTTGCATTTGCAGAAATAGTGCCTCACATGAACCCGTCAGAATATGTGCCCACTTTTATATGGTCCTTCGACCATCACCAAGGCTGTGGGTGAGAATGATTTTGAATTGTGTATTCCTCCTTTCCTTGGATTCCACCCGATATTTAATGTGGAACTACTCCGACCATATTTTCCACTTCTCCTAGACACTTCGGATGCGGCCGAGCAGTTATCCCCTACAAAAATAAATCCTTCTTGCATCGAACATGTGAAAATTGATTAGATCATGGATAGCAATATAAAAGACACCCACCTGCAGACTATGAAACTCTATCGGGTCGTCAATGCATGGAAATTTCCTCATTAGGGAAAGTGGCTCACCATGTGTAGTGTCCCTGAGATCGAGCCCTTTGTAAGTCCGATGTATGAAATGAATTGTAAATATCTGTTATAGGTTGGTGAGCCAATTTTGTATAAGCCGATGGGCTTATGTGACTGTTAGGCCAGAGAGCCTAAGGGTTGGAGGCCAAGGGCCTGATTTTGTAACTGTATGTATGCAGCACATTAATAAAATATAAACACTGGCACGTGTAGATTGACCACGATGAATGAGTGATGGGGGACTGATATTCCACAGAGTGGGCAAGGAATTAGGGGCTGGAAGGTGGGAAAACGGGCTAAGTGTTGAGACTAGGGGCTTAAGCCTTGGGAATAGTATTTTATTATTAATCCAAAGAACATGTGTACTTTATGTTTTTTTGTATCCTAAGTTCCTGGCAAGACGAAAACGTGCAAAGGGTATGCATGCTGATGGAATGCATGCAGTTCCAAGGGTGACAAGTGTCAACCCTGGTGCATGTGAATAAAACAACCAATATGAGCCATGAGAGGGGTTCCTCCTACATTGGATCCGATCTTCTGAACGATACGATCGGGCCGACCTCTGCAAGAGTACCCCGTACACCCTCGAAATAGGAAAAGTATGTGTGTTGATTCGGAATAACTAGTGTTAATTTCTAAAAAGCCGAAGCATCCTCTATCTGAGCATTGAGCCTATGTGTGGAGTCTTTTCCGAAGCCATATCAGTGATACCATCCACCATTGGTGAACCTGTTGGAGAGCCCGTGTCTATTTTCCCCGTTGGTTGTTGTGGCCACGTAGTGCTGGACTGTATGGGGCTTGTTGTCCAGTTGTACAACACTCTCTCCAAGTGAGAGAGGTAATTGAGGTTGGAAGAAGAGGTTGTTGGCCTGTGATCGACTCTCTCTAGGTGAGAGAGTACACAGAGGAAGGAGAGAACTCCTGGAAGGAACCCTGTAGCTCCTACAGAGCTTAGAGACTTCTGGTCCGGTCTATTGTTGTAACCCAAGGCAAGGGATGTTAGTATCTAAATGACTATCTAGGTGACAGAGAAGATGTATATTCCTGGGGTGGAACAGGCATGTGGGGAAGGAGAGTTTGTGGGTAGTGAGCATGAGTGGTTCCTGGGAGAGAATTCCTTCCTTGTGACTATGTGTTTTCCCTGTAACCTCAACCTAGCCTAGGATTATCTACCTTGGGGGTGGAGCTTAGTCCTAGCTCGGGGTTGACCCACTCCTGAGCTGACGAGCAGTGTGGTCTAAGGCTGGGAGGTTCATGGAAGGCCTGCACTTGGTTGGTGGAACTTCCACTGCTTCAAATATAAGTACCAGATGATGCTTTAATTATGTTTTTATATCCTTGTGTATCATAATTAACATGTATTCTGTTGTGCATTTGGATTAATGTTATTACCATGGATTATTTATGTTAGTAATAATTGTTATGCTTACTTTAAGCTTAAATGTATTTCTTTCTTGAATGCATGTTGATTATATAATGTATGTATGAGTTATGTAAAGGTAGTGTTACAGTTTGGTGTCAGAGCGAGTAAGCCTTGGCACCGAAAAGTGGTGTTACAGTTTGGTGTCAGAGCGAGTAAGCCTTGGCACCGAAAAGTGGTGTTACAGTTTGGTATTAGAGCCAAGGTTTCAACATTGAGCCTATATTGGCTAGTTGAGTGGTCTTTGGACCGAGGGTGTGAGGAGAAATTGTGTCTAGAGGACCAATTTCGGACCCTGGAATGATCCAGAGTGTCAAGGAGTTACTCGACCGTGCCTACAAGATCAGGAGGTATAGCGGTGTTGTGAAACTGCAGCTAGTGTGGTCTATGGCCACAAGGAGAGAGGACTCCACACTAGAAGTGCTGGAACAATGGAACCTTAGGATCTTTTCGGGAGGGAAGGTGAACCCTCGTGACCATCGGATCTGCAATGTGTGCATAGGATTTAAAAACCCTTTGGAGTTGCACAAGAATGTGGGAATCGTGATACGTGAACTCCTGGAAACCCGAGAAGATCTATGTTGTAGATCTGAAAGGAAGGCTTGACTGTTAGATCTGGTGGATTCGTACTCGCATTAGTCATGAAAACCTTTCAGATTTCGCAAAGTCGGGAGATGGGAAGTGAGGGAGGGGAACACCTCTGAAACCCAAAATCCAAAATCTAAAAACGATCTACACTGTGGATCGTAGGAAGGGAGTTGACCATCATATCAAGTTGACGAGTAAACTATAATTTCAGGATTTCGGCAAACGAAAGTTCGAGATATGGGATACACGGATTCCCGATGCTCGAAACCCCAAAACTCCGAAAAGATCTGCGTCATAGATCTAAGAGGGGACCTAACCATTGGATTTTTTCTTGGAATGGACGTGGGTGCATAGATGTGTACCACATGCCAGAGAATTGAAAAGACAGGCGAGAGCGGTGGCACCCGAAGATGTTACCGATGGAGACGTGGATCCTCCGGAACATACCACGCGCCACTGTGGTTAAGGGTGATAGCTGTGTTGTGGGCCCGGAGAATAAAGTAAATCATAATTTCATATTTCGAGGATTGTAGTGACAAGGAGTTGGAAGACATTGCATAGTGAACTCCCGGGTATCAAAAACCCGAAGTCCCGAACTCCCGAAGCCATCGGATACTGAAGAACCGTAACAGGTTTTAAGGGCGATAGCCGTGCTGTGGGCCCGGAGAGCAAGGAAACTGAAATTTCGTATTTTGGGGATTGTAGCGACAAGAAGTTAGGAGTCACTGCATAGTGAACTCTCGGGTACCTAAAACCCAAAGTCCCGAAAATTGCGGAGTCGACAGAGCTCAAAAAACCTTATGAAGTCAAATGTTTCTCACTCACGTTGGTTTATGATTATTGTGATTTTATTAAAGGTTTAAGGCCTGACAAACTTCAGATTGATTGCACATTGCGTGTGAAGAGTTCAATGAGTGTCAGGACACCAGTTAATCGACGTCGTGTATAAAAATGGAAGAGGTGCGGATTGCCTCCATTTCAGAGGATGAAAGAGAAGGAAGAGATGTCAACCTGGGAGTCGAAGGATCGAACTCCAATGGGTATGGAAGAGAATTAGACAAGGAAGGGCACATAATGAAAATCATTTAAGAATTTCAAAGAGATACCCATGCGCACCGATATGATAAACGAAAGCTCGTGAAAGTCAGGGATTGGTAGGGTGAATTCAACTTAAAATTTTTGAAGAGCCTAGAAAGAATAGAAAGGAAATTGGAGAAGGGAAGGGACTCATGCAAGACAGAGAGTCATAGAACCCCTGAGAGAAAAAGGAGATCAATAAGTGTCAGGACCCCTGAGAGGAGAAGAAGACCGATGAGTAGTAGTAGACATCATTGTCGCTCCCAGAAGCATTCCAGTAGAGAGGCACATAGTAGTTCAAGTCCGTCTCCTACCAGAAAACACCAAAAATTTGGAATGAATGAATTGAAAGGGGAGATGAACAATATCAAGCCTCCAACGTTCAATGGTGAACATAAGAAAGAGGAAGATGCTGAAACATGGTTGTTGGGAATGATGAAATATTTCCAACTGCAGAATTATTCTGCACATGCAGAAGGAAGAATTGTGATGTATCAGCTAAAAGGAAAAGCATCCATGTGGTGGGATCAGTTTGTGCAAGTGAAACACATCAGAGAGAAAGATATCACTTGGAAGGAGTTTAAGAGGTATTTCGAAAAGAAATACCTGACCAAAAGATACTATGATAGAAAGATGAAGGAGTTCTTCGAACTCAAACTAGGTAGCATGACTATTGATGAGTATGAACAAAGTTTTCTGGAACTACTGAAGTATGTTTCATTCATCAAAGACGAGGATGTCAAAATTCAGAGGTATCTGAGTGGACTGCCACCTTCTATTGGTGACAAGATTCAATATGATGATCCTAAGACTATGGAAGAAACAATAAGAAGGGATAAATGCTTGTATGAACAACAAAGAGAAAGGCCTATCCTTCGGAAGGCTTGGGATGACTAGAAGAGGTTTAAGAAGGAACAGAGGCAGAAGGGAAGCAAGCCTCCATTCTTTAGGAACAATCCTTGGAGACAGGCATCTTTTAGAGAGCCTAGGAAAGTTGAAGGGAGTGAGTAGATGCCAAGACCGCCACCTATGGAGTGTTGGGGCTGTAAAGGGAACCATAGGTACAGAGACTTCGCCCATAGAAAAGATAAAGCGAGAACTGTCCATACTGTTCAACAAGATGAAACAGTGGAATATATGAGCAACACAATGCCAAGGATCTACTTAGCCCTGGACAACAAGCAAGAAGCATTTCAATCACACATGATTGAAGTGGAAGGTATGATTAACAACTGACCACTCATTATTTTAATTGATTCAGGGGGTATCCATAGTTATGTATATCCTAGGGTGGTGGAAAGTTTGCATTTAACAAGAAGAAAACATGAAAAGTCTTGGCTAGTGCAGTTAGCCACAAGAACCAAAAGGAAGGTCACTGAATTGGTTAAGTCTTGTTCAGTGGACACTAAAGGATTGACCACTAAGGATGAATTNTTCTTCCTTTAGGCTCTTACGACTCCTTAATTGGGATGGACTGGTTGGACCAACACCATGCCCTTCTGGACTGCCGTAACAAGAGGTTTACATGCATGGATGAAGAGGGGATCAAGTAACAGCCCAAGAAATTCCTAGAGCCGTGGCTATTAGAGAAATCTCAGCCATGCAGCTGTAGAAGTGTTACAGGAAAGGTCGTCAATTATTTGCATCCCGTGTGGGAGAAGCATCCAGAGATGAAATCTCGAAGATGGAAGACCATGAGGTACTCAAAGAGTTCAAGGATGTATTTCAGGACGTACCTGGACTACCTCTGAAGAAAGACATCGATTTTTCTATAAATTTGATGCCTGGAGCAACTCTAGTTTTGAAAGCTCCTTATAGAATGAGTATGCCAGAGCTGAAAGAGTTGCAATTGCATCTCGAAGAGCTTCTGAAGAAGGGGTACATTTTCCCCAGTGTTTCACCTTGGGGTGCCCCGGTCATGTTCATGAATAATAAGGATGGGACATTGAGGTTGTGCATTGATTTCCGACAGTTGAATAAGGTAACTGTCAAGAACAAGTATCCTCTGTCGAGGATCGATGATCTTTTCGATCAGTTGAAGGGTGCGAAAATATTTTTAAAGATAGATCTTAGATATGGATATCACCAAGTGAGAATAAATGATGAGGACATCAGCAAGACCACCTTTAGAACAAGGTACAGTCATTATGAGTTCACGGTGGTGTCGTTTGGATTGTCAAATGCACGTACTGTTTTCATGTGCTTAATGAATGGTGTATTCAGGGACTATTTAGACAAGTTTGTCATGGTCTTCTTAGATGACATCTTGGTGTATTCCAAGTTAGAGGAAGAGCATGAGAAACACTTGAGAATGGTGTTGCAAGTGTTGAGAGAACACTAGTTGTATGCCAAGCTGAGCAAATGGTCATTTTATCAAAGGCAGATCCATGACTTGGGACATATTATTTCATAAGAGGGGACCACTGTGGATCTTGAAAAGGTAGAGGCCATCCTAGAATGGTCAATGCTAAGGAATGTGGTAGAAGTTAGATCTTTTATGGGTCTGGAAGGCTACTACAGTGGGTTTATAGTCGGATTCTCAAAGGTAGCTCACCCTATCACTTCCTTGCAAAGGAAGCAGAAGAAGTTTCAGTGGACTGAAGAGTGTGAGAGAAGTTTGTAGTGATTGAAGTAGTTGTTAACCAGCGCTCCAATCCTAAAGATTGCAGATCCAAATATGGATTTTGAGGTGTGCACAAATGCGTTTATTGAGGGACTTGGAGGAGTTCTCAACCAAGAGGGATTTTTAATTTGTTATGAATCCTGAAAGCTGAAAGAGAATGAAAGGAATTATGCCACTCATGATTTAGAGCTAGAAGCAATCGTCCATGCATTAAGGAATTGGAGACATTACCTCATGGGAAGGAGATTCGAATTGAGAACATACCACAATGGTCTAAAGTATTTATTTGATCAACTGAATTTAAATGCCATGCAAACCAGATGGCTGGATTTTATGTGTGAATATGACTTTGATATCAAGCATATCAAAGGGAAAGAAAATAAGGTGGCTGATGCACTCAGTAGAAAAGTGAATGAATTACATGCTACAACCATTAGAATGTACATGACTGAGATTAAGGACATAATTTTGGAAGATGCAAATGTTGATTTGCAGTACAAAGGTCTGGTAGCAAAGCTACAACAGTGTGAGAGACCACAGACCCAGGGAAGTTACACCTTGGGAACTGATGGATTACTTCTGTATAAAAATAGAGTGTATGTACCCAATGTCCGAGAATTGAAGCTGGCAATTCTAAAAGAATTTCATAACATGGATTATGTTGGACATAGTGGATATCAGAAGACTGTGGCAGCAGTCAAAATCCATTACTTTTGGCCAGGTCTGAAGAAATAAATCACTGAATACATCACCAGATGTATGAAGTGCCAGAAAGTTAAGGCTGAGCATAGGCACCTAGCAGGGTTGTTGAAGCCTTTACCGATTCCTCAGTGGAAATGAGAAGTGGTGACAATGGATTTTATCACAGGATTGCGTAGAACAAGCAAGCAACATGATTCAATCATGGTGGTGGTGGACAAGCTTACAAAATCTGCCCATTTTATTCCACTGAAAACTACTTAGAAGGTAGCAAATGTTGCTGATATCTTCTTAAAAGAAGTGGCATGCTTGCACGAAATTCCTAAGACAATTGTGTCTGATAGGGACCCGAAATTTACCTCGAATTTCTGGAAATGACTATTTAAGGGATTCAGAACGAATCTGAGCTTTAGTACAACATATCATTCTAAGTCCGATTGTCAGACAAAAAGGGTGAACAGAGTGATAGAATGCATACTGAGAATGTGTGTGATCGATAAACCATCAAGGTGGGAAGACTAACTGCATTTGATAGAATTTGCCTACAATAATGGGTGTCATACATCGTTGAAGATGACCCCATTCGAAGCACTTTATGGAAGAAAGTGCAACACTCCAGTGAGCTGGGATAATCCATCTCACAGAGCAGTAGTTGGGTCTGAGCTACTCAAAGAGATGGAAGACCAAATGATAAGAATTAAACAGAATCTAAAAGTTGCCCAGGACAGGAAGAAAAGTTACACTGATAGTAAAAGAACCCACAAAGAATTCAAAGTGGGTGACCATGTCTTCCTGAAAGTGAAAACTAATAGGAGTTCCCTGAAGTTGGGAAGTTGCGCCAAGTTGGCAACGAGATTTTGTGGGCCGTTTGAAATCCTGGAAAGGATTGGGCCAGTTGCATACATGCTTGCATTACCTGCATCTATGACTGTACATAGTGTGTTTCATGTGTCCCTTCTTAAGAAATATATACCTGATGCTAATCATGTTATCGATTGGAATGTGATTCAGGTGGAACTAGAAGGTGTCCTGCAAGTGCATCCTGTGCGCATATTGGATAGGAAAAGAAAACAACTTCGGAATCAAGCTATAGAGATTGTAAAGGTCTAGTGGACCTGGTATGGTCCTGAGGACGTGGCATGGAAGCATGCAGATGCTATGCGGGCAAATTACCTGCATCTTTTTGAAATTTTTGAAAAGCTTGTAGAGACAGTGTAAGGTTGCATTGAGGACAGTGCATAAATAAGGGGAGGGGGATTGTAGTGTCCCCAAGATCGAGCCCTTTGTAAGTCTGATGTATGAAATGAATTGTAAATATGTGTTATAGGCTGGTGAGACAAGTTTGTATAAGCCAATGGGATTATGTGATTTTTAGGCCAGAGAGCCTAAGGGTTGGAGGCCAAGGGCCTGATTTTTTACCTATATGTATGAAACACATTAATAAAATATAAACACCATCATGTGTAGACTGACCATGATGAATGAGTGATGGGGGACTGAGCTTCCATAGAGTGGGCAAGGAATTAGGGGTTGGAAGGTGGGAAAAGGGGCTAAGTGTTGAGCCTAGGGTCTTAAGCCTTAGGAATAATATTTTATTATTATTCCAAAGAACATGTGAAATTTATGTTTTTTTGTATCCTAAGTTCTTGGCAAGGGGAAAATGTGCAAACATGATGCATGTTGATGGAATGCATGTAGTTCCAAGGGTGACAAGTGTCAACCCTGGTGCATGCGAATAAAACCTCCAAGATGAGTCGTGAGAGGGGTTCCTCCTCCATTGGATCCGATCTTCTAAACAATATGACCAGTCCGACCTCTGCAAGAATACCTCGTACACCCTCTGAATAGGAAAACTCTATGTGTTGATTTAGAATAACTAGTGTTAATTTCTGAAAAGACGAAGCATCCTCTGTTTGAGCATCGAGCCTATGCATGGAGTCTTGTCCAAAGCCATATCAGTGAGACCATCTGCCATTGTTGAACCTGTTGGAGAGCCCGTGTCTATTTTCCCTGTTGGTTATGGTGGCCATGTAGTGTTGGACTGCATGGGGCTTTTTGGCCAGTTGTACAACACTCTCTCCAGGTGAGAGAGGTGATTGAGGTTGTAAGAACAATTTGTTGGCCTATGAGCGACTCTCTCCAGGTGAGAGAGTGCGCAGAGGAAGGAGATAACTCTTGGAAGGAACCATGTAGCTGCCACAAAGATCAGAGACTTCCAGTCCACTCTGTTGCTGTAACCCAAGGCAAGGTAGGTGAGCAGCCGAAGAACTGTCTAGGTGACAGAGAAGGTGTATACTCCTTGGGTGGAACAGGCATGTGGGGAAGGAGAGTCTGTGGGCAGTGAGCATGAGTGGTTACCAGGAGAGAATTCCTTCCTTGTGACTGTGTGTTTTCCCTGTAACCTCAGCCTAGCCTAGGATTCCCTACCTTGGGGGTGGAGCCTAGTCCCAACTCGGGGGTGACCCACTTCTGAGCTGATGAGTAGTGTGGTCTAAGGCTGGGAATTTCATGGAAGGCATGCACTTGGTTGGTGGAACTGTCACTGCTTCAAAGTTAAGTACTAGATGATGTTTTAATTATGTTTTTGTATCCCTGTGTATTATAATTATCATGTATTCTGATGTGAATTTGGATTAATGTTATTTCCACGGATTATTTATGTTAGTAATAATTCTTATGCTTACTCTAAGCTTAAAGGTATTTCTTGCTTAAATGCATGTGGATTATATAATGCCTGCATGAGTTATGTAAAAGTGGTGTTACAATTTGGTATCAAAGCGAGTAAGCCTTGGCACTAAAAAGTGGTGTTACAGTTTGGTATTAGAGTGATTAAGCCTTGGCAGTGAAAAGTGGTGTTACAGTTTGGTATCAGAGCGAGTAAGCCTTGGCACCAAAAAGTGGTGTTACACCATGAGTCAGGTTCGAAAAAAAATTCCTCATATGATGCAGGCACTTGATGCAATGGAGATGATGTCTTCCTAATGGGGGAGGAATTATACAGGTGGATATCGGTGGCCACCCACCTATTCCACTAGCTTAATGCTAAATTTCCATTTTGGTTGTTTTTTTCTAGCTTTTCGGGTCCTAAACTTTTGGGGCCGTTTTGAGGCCCTAACAACATTTTTTTTTCATGCCACAATCACTCCATAAACAAAGTCACATTGTGAAAAAAAAATGTGTGGTTCTTAGATAAACCTTTCCAATGGGATATCGCATGACTAAAACAAAGATTGTATGCAAAAGTTATGACCCCGGGAAGTTGATGTACCAACTTACCCGTTCAGGGCCTACGTAACTTTTGACACTTCATCTCCTGGGGTTAGGTTTTTGGATGTTTAGGATTTTCTCATTTATGATTTATGTTTAAAAAGGCCTTTGGACCCTCATTGTAACCAACTTCTTGCGAATGAGCGTAGCTGACACATATCTTCTTAGAGATAAACTATCACCATTCTAGCTAGCTTGTGTGCTTTTGCATTTTACAGTCTTTTTTATTTCAAACAATTATTAATAAAATATGAGCTTTAATATATCACCATGTTCCTTTCCATATCTCTATGTAATTTTTTATATATACATATGCCTTCATATCGTTCCTAAAATAATATGGATCATTAACATCTTGAAATCACAAAGATCCGTTGTTCAATGGGTAAAACTGCAACTCGGGAAGAATACACCTAGGAAATATAAATGGTTTCATGGGGTTACTTGAAACAAACGTTTCACCTTTTTGGAAACCTCTGTAACCCTTTTTAGTACCTCTTTGAGTAGTACCACATCAAACAAAATTTGTACATGACCATCACTCCCACATACTGTCAAGTATAATGAGAGTCCTCTAGTTCTCTTAAAACTAGCTCTAGATCATCCGATCAACCACTTGACTTCTATAGTGGCATCAAGAACAACACTTGAGAAGATACTTTCTAGTACATTATTAATGAAGTAGTATGGATAAGGGTATGGTCGAGCTTCCTTAGTTGGTTCCCTGAGATATTGTGCTGAGTACTACTGTTCAACCCTGCACGTATATCATAGATCTATAACATAGAAAAAACCCTTATCTATAGGAACCATGAAAAACCTAACCGTTGAGAATGGAATAGAACATAAAATAAACAAAAAGAAAAAATTTCCACACAATCCTACCTCTTGCATCCTCGTTACGAAATTCCTACACAATTTTCACTGTTAACAATTTGGGCATTGCATCACTCGAGTATTCTTCAGGCCGAAGTATAACTACACACTCACACACATACACACACACACACACACACACACACACACACACAT
>SNQJ01S0038107.1:14676-68209 GCA_010110895.2 Picea sitchensis | reverse complement strand
ACAGACATACTCGGACATAATAAAAGAATGGGTCAGAGATAAAAACAAATTTAGGGCCGATGCACAGGGGATATATGCCATGGCTTCACTGAACGATTATATGAGATATTTAGCAATGATGTTATGCAGACTATATGGGAAAAAGGACTCCAATCACTTTAGTGCAGAATGGACACCCCTCCTAGAAGAGGTTTCAGAGGGAAAAAGTTTCAACTGGCATAAAATATTGTCAGATAATATTACCTCTGAAGTTACAAAGTATCAAACAGCTAGATCAAAAGGACAAACAGTTGCCTTCTACATGTCAGCATATATAATAGATGCTATCTGTTTTAGGACCCCATTCCCTTTGATGAATTGGATTTGGAATCCTTCCTGTGTAGAGCCTGTCCATAAATATCATTCAGCTCTATGGGAGGACAATGCCAAAGATCATTTTTATGAGATATGTCATTATGTTATAATTCCTCTACATAGAATATTCTTCGTATGTGAACCTCCTCGGATTTCACATACCGTGATGGAAAATATTAAGACAGTAGCCGATTTGTTTATTGAGGAACATTTCTCATACGTTAGGGTTTTTGGATGTGCTATCCCACCACATGCACTCTCGAAAATACTTCCAGACAGATTAATCTGCAGAGAAATAGCTTACCAGCTAGTAAATGGCGGAATTGGAATTGAATTGAAAGCTCAACAGAAGAAGTCATGGCCTCAGTTTCCTGTTTATCTAGGAAAATTTACCTTATTAAACTTTGCTCATTCAAAAGTAGAAGCAGAGTCATTGGGTGAAATTAAATTAGTAGATATAGAACACAGGAAGCATGATCCTTATCAAATCATAAATAAACATGTTACACAGTGTGGACTGAAAGCATATGAACATGAAGACTCTTTTTATGATGATATTTTCAAGAATGTTAAATCATATGATGAAGTCCAAAGCAGGGTGCAAACCTTTTCACCTGATGCACAGGTGGGGTTTGCATCTTTCCAAAGGAACATGAGACAATTTTTACGAAAAATTTTACAGGGTGAAGTGTCAACATCAGAGCACGAGTCAGAAACCATTCCTCCTGGTTTCGAAACCATCATACAGCATGATGCCAGTGGTAAATATAAATCAAAAGATTCTGAGGCACCTCCTCAGAATACAGAGGATTCTCAAAGCAAAGAAACACACACTGGAAAAGGAAAAGGAGTACAGACAAACCTAATAGACCTCGATGACATTCCTGAAACCGTTGGGGGAACAACTTCAACAGAATTGGGTAGTCCCATTTCAGCATTAACCCCACTTCAGGCCACTTTTGGAAATCCTCATGAATGAGTTCTGTATGCAAGCGATTTAGAACCTATTAGTAGGGATGAAATGCCATCATCAGACTATTTCTTCAGTAAGAAGCGGAAAGCTGTGTTGAAACAGGAATTACATCCTGTGGGGGAAAAAGCAGTCAAGAGACAAAATCATTATTGATGGGAAGAAGCTGCAGGATAGTGCATTTGCTACAGAGCTGGCAGGGTCTATGGGGGCCATAGCATCGACCAATATGTACTCTGTAGAAACTTTGATCAATACAATAGAGTAGAAGAATCAAGAAATCACACAGTTACAGGGCAATTTGAAAGAAAATGAAAAGATAATTGGATGGGGAATAAAAAAGGGTCTTGAACAAGCCAGGCTCCAAAAAGATATCACGGAGATTCAAAAGTTAAATGAAAATTTAAGTGAGGCAAAGCTTATGATCAAAACACTCAAGAACAGGTGGAGACACTTAGCAATGAAAATAAGTTACTGCAAGACAAGATCATCTCAACTACTAACCAAGTAGTTGAAGCTGCGATCAGTCCAAATTAAAGCAGCTGAGATGCATACTAATATCCAACGGGAACAACAAAGAGGTGTTTTGTAATCTAAAGACTATCCAAAATTATTTTTATGAATCTAAGAAATCCTTGGGCGTGTCTGTATTGAAAAGGAAGCTAAAGTTGTAAGGGATTCTTTTCAAGGGTACTCTCGGCTTTACACGGGGAGGAGGAAATTAAACTGATCTAAAGTTATCTATTCAGGCTTGAGATGAAAGGGGATGTGATGTTGAAATTATGGGAAACAAAGATGGAAGGATATAAAGGAATAATTGAAGGAGTTATCGGCAGTTGCCAAAAAATCTTTGGATCTATTGAAAAAGACTCAATACAGGATGAAAACAATGGTTTGTCTGAGCCTTTAAAAGAAATCAACATCGATTGCCACGGTGAAAATAAGAGAGAGGAACTTGAAGAAAAGAAAGCAGAGATCTCAAATGTCAAAGCAGTGAACATTTCATAAATCGAGAAGTGGATGATCAACCCCAATTCGAAATTGGAGAGAATCAAGTCTGCAGAGAAAGCAATTGTAAATCAATTACCATTATTGCAAAGAAGCTTTTTCTCCTTGAAGCAAAGCAACTTGAGGTGCCCGAGGTTCCCAAAGATTTGGTAAATTTTCTAGAAAGACACATTAGAGCAACTGAGGCAGACAAAGAAAATTCTTCTCCCCAGAGTTGAATCTTTAAAAATATTTCTATTTTAGTATTTTGTAATAATCATAAGCGGTTGACATTAGTCCATTACAGCAGATAGATTAGGAAAGTGGTTATTTGCCAACGGAAATTTTGAGCAGAAATGTATAAATACAATTTAAGTGAGGCTTAAAGAAACTGAGAAATTTTGGGAACAAGAACATTTTTGTCGCGACCCGACTTTAAGTTTATCGAGAATATCATTCATAAGAAGATTGTGAATCCTGTCATTAATTGATTATGTTTCTATCCTTCTCTAGTTGCATTTGTTAATCCTCTTCTTAATGTGAATTTCTAGAAAATGAATCAATTTAAAATTATATGCAATTATTGTTTATAGTAGTAGATTGGTTTGGATGTTGAATGTCTTCTGACCTTTCCTACGAAATTATTTCAATAATTTTAAGACACGTAATACCACGATTTCCTTAATATTCTCCTTTGTGAGAAAACCTTCGTCCCCATTTCTTATTGTTATGGAAATGTAAGATTCTTTCTAGATTAAAGCCTTATATTTCTCTCTGTCATGTTTCATCATTTACAATCTCATAATTATCACTTTGAACGAGCTTGGCCTACTTATCACTATTTTTCTGTTTAAGTTTTAAAAGTTGTTTTATCAATATCCGACCTGAATGTATGAAGTAACAAACTCATTAAAACCCACATGAAAAATATAAAATTAATTACCTATGGCAGTCCCAAACGGAGGAAGACAACAGAACATAGAACCCGGTTTACAAAGATCAAACTAGTATTGCATTGAATATATTTAACACTATCTTACAAACTGTAACAAATCGAACCGAGTTAGAACAATCTTGAAACATGTCCCGAGTAGCGATATAACTATCCGAGGGAACAAGAGAAGAAAAGCCGAGCAGTTGAAAGCTGTCTACGATCTAGTTCCCCTTGTTTCATTGTTTAATAAGTATTATCTTTTAGGATGCCTAGGCGGTGTGTTTTATAGCCTTAAGACAAACTCTGGAACAACAAAAATTATGATAATAAAAGGAAGCTAGAGCAGTGATGAGAATGATGAAGAAGGCATGGTTGATTTGACATGGAAGAGGCTGATTAGTGTGTTGGAAGAGATTGACGGACTAAGAATCAAGAATAGAAAGCAAAGACAATTGTCGAGTTAAGAAAGAGCGATCCAAGAACACGGTGAAGACCTTGTCCTACTAAAGGAAGAATTGGAAGAGGAAAAAAATTGAAGAGATTAAGAAACAACGGCTATCGAGGAAAAGACAAGATGTAGATCATTAGAACAAAAGAAGTGATAGTGAAAACAAGGAAAGAAATGGATAAATTTCAAGCCTTGTATGTCAGTCTATCAGTATCAAAGCCTCGGAAGGATTAGCCACCATTACGAATCAACAAAGGAATCCAAACATAAAAAACTGGCTTGGGTTATGAAGGGATCAAGTAGTGGGAGCGGAATTGAAGAACCCATAAAGTTTGTCAAAGTACAACCAATGACAATAACAATTCTGTAGAAACAAAGGAAGACAATGAGCCACCGGAATGAGTAAAGAAAAAAGGTGCGAGGACTGAATCACGGCCAGAGCGAAGAGCAATTCTCTCTCTGTTGGAAGAGCGTCATCAACAAGAAAGAAATGCGATTTTCTTAGAGAGAGCAGCCATTTTTCAGTCTGAAAATTTTTCTATGGCTGTGCTTCTACTTTTTCTAATTTTGGTCACAAAGGCTGTAAATTGTTCCTTAAGACTTGAACGCTTGAGAAATTAGATTTCAAAGGAATAAATACTTCCCACAACGAAGAATGAAATCACAGTCAAGTAATAATCCTTCCTGAATGCAAATTGCCAAATTAGAGATGCGGACACATACATCTAAAAGAGGCCAAGAAATAATCAACAATCAATAAGTAGGCAACAACTGCAACAACAAGTTTAACTTATTGAATAATGAGGTTGGGTCTACACATGTCCGCTAGAATTTGGACATAAAATCTATTGACGGCCGGTTAAGGAACTATGAACCCGGATTGAAATCCCTGAAAATGTCAAGTTTTGGGAAGAAGAAGAAAATGTGCTAAGTGTGGATTAGTATTGTCTTCTCAACGAAAATGAACCCTTGGTATATAGATAGTGGATTGATCTGAAAATAGAAGGATGACTTGTTATGCTATGCAAGCACCTCTACTTCATGAAAATAAACTTTCTGAGGACCTTGCTTCATGTGTTAAAATATGCGAGATAGTTTATGTGTTAAATTTATATCTTCTTGTAAATGATTATGTGTGAGGATATGTGCTTTTAAATGGTTATATATGTGCTTTAAATAAATACACAACAATATAACTTTGCAACAAATAAACCATCAAACTCACAACAATAACAACTAACATGATAAAAGGAGTTCACCCCTCCGGGCTACATCTCCTTGAGCCTCCATTAATGGACTTGGCTCTACGGGATTAATTTGTCAAAAGTTATTTTACAAGCTACTTCTCAACTCGATGGAAAAATAGACTTTACCATTGGGATCCGAACACATAAAACCCCAAAATGACTAATAAAACTTTAAAAACAAATCATGGCTCATCCAGGCATGAACTCTTCTACATGTGATTAATTAAGCTTCCTTTGTGATTATGTTGGAAAAACACACGCAAAGTCCTCAAAGCCTCTAAAACCTGTCCCAATGTGTTGAGCATAATTAGCCAAAATGACTATTCAGTCACAGAAATTAAACTTGAACTCACCAAAACGCTGACCTCAATCACTAAGGGCTTCAAGCTCCACGGAGCTTGATAAAACTTCAATGGCTAAAACATTACAAAATAAGTCTTCAAATGGACTTGATAATATTCCAATGGATTCAGGACGTCCAAAACCCTAGGCAGGCTTTCACGGCACCTCAATCGGCCAAAAAATAGAGAAAGATAAGGCCTCTGCCATCCTCTTCCTTCAAGCTTTGTTGACTCTGGTTCGCCAAAAGCGCTTTACCCTCGTGCTTGAACAAGCACACACTCAAACTGCGATAAAACCTAGCACCAATGCATAACCAAAATGGGTGCAAACCGTCGAACGATTAGGAAGTGGCGGCGCCAACCCCTAGCAGATCAAACCCGAGTGGACACATGGGTGATCCATACAACCAAGCTCCTAAAAGAAAAGGGCCCCAACCTTTATAAGCCAGCGGTTAAGTGCCAAAATTAATGGAGTCACATTTTAAACCATTTTTGAAAACCAATTTCAAAAAACCCGCGCTCCATGGAAAGGTCATATGGATTACACATAGAACCAGGGCTAGCTCCATTGTAACACCAAAACCCGCGCGCATATTGCGCCAGAAATCGATGGTCATATGGTAAATGTAGGCGTAGGGGCCTAACCACATTGAAATGTATGCGCATTATGTATAAACAGGTCACATGTGTGATCGTGAAACATGATATGGGGCTATTGGCAAACCAGCCAACTTAACCATAATCAAATTTAAATAAATATTGTAACATATGATTGTTAAGAAACATAGCATGGCGTGTTGGTTAGTCCGGACTTTGTTAAGACTTTACATGGTGGGAGGAGGTCGAGGGGTTCGAATTCCATGGACTCCATAAACTTTTAGACAAACAACCAATATAATGGTGCCATGTGGCAACCCACGGTAGGCCGCGTGGCACCTCATAATTTGCCAAAACCATGCCACATGTCAACAACCGCGATTAGATCCAGCTGTCGGTAATCACGAAGCGCACCACATCAACATGTGCCAACTCATCTCTACCATGTCGTCACGGTCATGCCCGTCAACATTAGTACGGTATTTGTCGCGGTTGCTTTTGATCAATCCCTTTTTTGTTTGGCGATTGAGCGGATCCGATATCTCTCGCTCCCTACGTTCATTTGAACCCCGAACAAGTTGCGTTGGGTTCAAGTAGCGATGAGGGCTATGCTCTCGTTCATTTTAAGGAAATTCTGAGAACTTTGATTATTGAGCTAAATTTGACCTGGTCCATATTTTGATCACCTTCCCGAAAGGATTTTGGACCCACAAAGATTATGATCATCTGTTGAGCTTCAATACTCTTTTGCTTTCAAGTTCTATCAACCGATTCTACTTGAAAATCCTTTTCGATAATCACCTGGATACTTTGACATGCCTTGCACTACAACTAACTATGTCAGCAATACTTGCTCTTTGGTACTTTCTTGACCGATTGTTCTCTTTGTGCTTGGAAAAATGCCAACCTTCCCACTGAGAGTCAAGTCCCTTTTTCGAACTCTTTAGCGTCAACAAAATCAGCTCTCCAGTGGCTGCAAAACTTTCTGCGACATCTTGTCACAAGAAGCCAAAAGAAAACCATCAATCTTGAAAACAAATTATACAAAGTGAAAATGATGCCAACAAATCTTTTTTTTGTTCTTCAAGAAAAATTATGCATCTTGTACTTCATCAAAGCACATGGTGGTTTCACGCATCTTGGTGTACTCAAAATCGACATACAAACCAACAAACACCATCAACTAAACATAGTGGCGAAAAACATGGTCGACACGCAGTCATCAGACAATCATCGACAGCAGTTGAGACTCATTTGAAACATCAATCTTCCCAAAATGACAAGCCGAAAAACATGATACACAATCATGTTACAATCATGAATCATTCATGATGAACCATCACCAGTTTCATTGCTTACACATACATAAAACAAATGCATGAGCATGACTCTTCAACTCTCCTTCGGTACAAACATAAGTACATAAACCCGAAACATGTGGGTATATAAGAGTTGAATATGAAAAATATATATGGTTTTAACAAGTGAACATCATATCCATATTTTACATCCTCTTGGCCGAGAGTGGTGCAACAACAAGAATGCCTTCAGATAGGGCATTCACATACGCTTGCATCATACAAGTTGTGATAAACTTTTGCAACTTGTCATACTATCGACATAAATGAACACATAAGGCTGGGGAAATAATGCATTTACAACAGAAAATGCTAGCCTTACTTGCTCAAGAAATCCAACCATTTCTTACCAAGCCAACTCAGCGGTGACTTTTTCTGCTGAAAATGGATCACTCTTGTGAATCATCTTGACTCACATGCGATGATGGAATCTCCTCTTCCATTCTTGTCGTTTTATCAAGCTGCTTCTTGTCGTGGATGAGTGGTTGAATACAATAATCAACATTGGTCAATGAGATGACCCTCTTGACAATGGTGCAAATCTTTTGCATCCTCTTTTCCTGTTGTCTTTGCTTGTAAATTTCCCTGAAAGTGGTTAATCGTTTCCAACATTTTGAAACATGATGGTTATATAAACCACAATATGTACATGGATTCTTTCTTCCATTTTTACATATAAATTTATCATGCTTAACATAATCAAAAGCTGGAAGATAAGGAGAATTATACTTTGAACATTCACCTTTACCGCCTCTTTAAGGAGGTGAATCTGAAGAGTTAATCTCTCTTTTGAAGACCAACATTAGTGTTCTTGTCCTCATCGTTGTCACAACTCTTTTGTTTCCACACATTTGCATTCATCTTGAACACAAGCCTTGCATGTTGGAGGAATTGAACTTTCAACAAAATTTCTTGAACTTTCACCTTTATAGCTTTCTTGAAGGTGAACTTGAAACAAATTTGTGCTTGGAACTTTACACTACACTTGTCTCCTCGACTTTGGAATTTTCTCCATCTCTTCATTCATATCAAGACCACAATACTTGGGTCTCTCTTCAACAACAATAGGCTCAACAATGCCTTGTGCATGCTTGCCCAAACCTCTACCTTCATAGCCCATTTTAACAATAACTTGGACCTATTCCTCTTATGTGATTTTCAAAAAACATTCATCTTGGAGGAATTAGAAGATAAATAACATTAAATACCTCATGTTCATGCATGTACTTGGTAAAAGTTTCCTTTGCCTCATGGAGTTGAATCTCCATCTCATGCAACTTTCAGAGGGTCTTTCTCCTCCTTCATGGCCATCGAAGCGCTCTTCAGGGAAATGCTCTCATTTTTGTCTTCACACATCTCTTTCATCAAATATCTCATGGTTAAGTCTCCTCCAACATCTCTTTTTCAAAGAACTTGGATTTTGAAGATGTATGAACTACCAATGTTTGAAGCTTCCTCCATCCTTGCAAGATATCAAGCTTCAACACAAAACTTGCACAAAACCAATAGCTAAATCTCAAGCTATCAATGGAAAACACATAGAGAAAAACAAACTTTGCTCGATACCACACGATCTGAAAATAGAAATCGACTTGTTATGCTATGCAAGCACCCTCTACTTCATGAAAATAAATTTTACAGGACAACGCCATGTGTTAAAATATGCAAGATAGTTTATGTGCCAAATTTATGTATCTTCTTGTAAATCTTATGTGTGAGATATGTTCTTTTAAATGGTTATATATGTGCTTTAAATAAATACACAACAATATAACTTGCAACAAATAAACCATCAAACTCACAACAATAACAACTGATAGGGAGTTCACCCCTCTTGGGCTACATCTCCTTGAGCCTCCGTGTGGACTTGGCTCTCTTGGGGATTAATTTGTCAAAATTTATTTACAATATGCTGCTCAACTCAATGGAAAAAAAAACTATACATTGGGATCAGAACACATAAAACCCAAAAATGACTAATGAAACTCTGAAAGCGGATCATGGCTCATCGGGCATGACCTCTTCTACCACATCTTTTGACGTAAGCTTCATTGAGATTCTCTTTGGAAAAACACGTAAAAGTCTTCAAAATCCTCTGAGAAACCTGTCCCAATGTGTTCATAGAATAATAATTGTAAAAATGACTATAGATCCGCGAGAAATTAAACTTGAACTCACTAAAACATGACCTCAATCAATAAGAGCTTCAAGCTCCACAGGCTCTCTGAAACTTAAATGGTGTAAAAACTACAAAATAATTCTTCGTGGCCTTGATACTTGATTGCCAATGGATTGAATGTCTAAAAAACCCCTAGCTGGGATTTCACGACACCTCAATCGGCCAAAAATGAAGAGCGAGGCCTCTTGTCATCCTCTTCCTTCAAGCTTTGATGGCTCTGGTTCGCCAAAAGCGCGCAACTTTATTGTTAGCGAACCAAGAACATGCTCCAAAGCGCGTGCTTAAACCCAACTGCCGGTAGCATGTCGAGAAAAATGGTGCAAGGTCGAGCAGGTTAAGGCGTGCCAGCCCTAACCATCAAACCGATGGACACATGGGTTGTCCATGCCGTGCTCCTAAAAAGAAAAGGGATAGCATGACCAGCGGTTAAGTGCCAGAATGTCGAGGGCACATTTTTGAAACCGTTTAAAACCAATTTCAAAACCGGGCTCCATGGCAAGGTCATATGGATTACACATAGAACCGAGGCTAGCTCCATTGTAACACCAAAACCCGCGCGCATATGGCATAGAAATCGGTGTTCATATGGTAAATGTAGGCGATCAGGGCCTAAGCATTCAAAATGTACACGCATATGTATAAACACCGGTCACATGTGTGATCACTGAAACGCTTGGTGAGCCCGGCAAACCCGCCCTTAACTTAACCATAATCAAATTTAAATAAATATTGTAACATATGATTGTTAAGAAACATAACATGGCGTGCTGGTTGGTCGGAATTTGCAAAGACGTTACATGGTGGGAGGAGGTCTAGGTTTCGAATTCCATGGACTCCATAAACTTTTAGAGAAACAACCAATATAATGGTGCCATGTGGCGGCAGCCGGAGCCACGTCATTACCTATATTTCAAAACCATACTTACGATGTCTAACACAATTAAGTCAGCTGTCGGTAATCTGAAACTACCATGTCAACATGTGCCAACTCAGCTACCTTATGTCACCTCTTCCCACATCAGCGTCACAGTCATGCCGTCGGCGATGCGATGCGGACTATCACCGGACTACGATGGCGTCCCTTTTTACTTGTTTGGCTTGATTGAGCGAGATCCGCGATATCGCTTCGCTCAGATGTCTGTTTGAACCCAAAATGAGTTGCATTGGGTTCGCGGCCGAGTCTACGCTCTCGTTTGTTTGAGGCAATTCCGAGAACTTTGATTTTGAGCTAAAATTTGACCCACGGTCCAGATTACGATCATGGATGCTCAAACACATGGCCGGGGAGACAAATGGAAGTTTCTATCTCTAAGTGAGAGTAAATCAGGAAGTGTAACCTTGGAAATGATGCTCTAGGGAAAATAAAGAGCAAAGGGATGGTGAGCTTAAGTAATGGAAAAGGAAAATGAGATGTTCTACTTGTGGATGGGGTAAAGCATAACTTTGTAGTGTAATTCAAATGTGTGATAGAGGATCAGAAGTGTTGTTCCGTCCAAGAGTGCCAAGATAAAGTCTGTAAACTGGGACAAGTGGTGGCCAAAGGCATAAGGACATAAAATAATGTATGTGCTAAAAGAAAATAGAAAGAATGTCATCTAAGCGAACTTATGATGAAGAGTTGGATTTATGGCATAAGAGACTTGGACATCAAAACTTTAACCACTTAATCAAAATCAAAACCTCGGTGATGAAATATCTTCTGAGAATATCAAATGCCCAAGATTCGTGTGTAAACCCTGTCAAGTAGGGAAGCAAAAGCGAGGACCACAGTTTAAGTCAAGGCTTCACTTCCAGCAGGCTCCCTCCAACTGGATTCGGATGGACTTATGTGGACCATCAAGATAGGAAGGCATGGGAAAAGAAAACTACTTCATCGATTGTCGATGATTACTCGAGACTTACTTGGGTTTCTTTTCTCAAAGAAAAAGATGAAGCATTTGAGAAGTTTAAAGATATTTAGAACTACTTGAGACTCAAATAGGGAAGAGGTTAAAAGTCGGTAAGATCAGACGGGGAGGAGAGTTTATGTCAAGAGACTTCAAAAGTGCGATGAGCATGGGATCAAGAGAATACACAATACGATAACTCCACAACAAAATGGAGTAGTTGAAGGAAAAACAAACAATCACGAGAATGGCAGTCAATGATAAGATAGAGAAGAACATTGGTCAAACCCTCTGGGTAGAAGAAATACCTGGCCCGGTCATGTGCTTACAAAGATCACCTCAGACCACAAGTGACAAAACACCTTATGAATTAATTATGGTTTGGAAGACACGCCTCAATCAAACACTTGAGTCTTTGGGGTAAATGCTACATAAGGAGAATAATGATGAAAACCTCGACAAATATGATGACAAGGTGGATGAAGGTAATTTCTTAGGGTATGCTACAAACAATAAAGGATCAGAATGCGTAAGAGGCTTCATAAAATGGTTGGCTTGTATTGATGTAAAATTGATGAAGGAATCCGAGAAAGAGAGGTATACAGTAATGAACCTTCTACAGAAGACACAACTAAAGGCCCGAAGATGAGCGAGGTCCAAGTATCAGAAAATGAATACTCTGAATCGGATGAAGACTCAAACACTCAGAAAAACTCAAATCAGTGATCAACTACAAATTCCTCATCTAGACTCATTCAAAAGAATCATCTGCAAGTCAAATAGTGGAGAAAAGACAAAGGGGTACAAACCGAGAGAAAGCTGAAATCAAAACCATAGGAACAATCATATAGCTCTCATATCCATAATGGAACCAAAGAATTTTAATGAAGCGAGCCTGAGGATGATCATTGGGTTAAGCATAATGAATGAATAACTTGATCTGATTGAGAAAAAAAATACATGGAGATGGTTCAAAGGGCAGAAGAATTACAAAAGCGACATCATTGGCTCCAATTGAATCTTTTAAGAATAAGTTGAATGAGCAAGGACAAGTTATCGGGAACCGCGGCCCGAGGTCCGGTCTGCAAAGGGTATGCTCGGATAGAATTTGGATTTTGATTAAACATTTTGCACCGTAGCAAGATTAGAAGCTATCGAGAATGTTTCTTGCCTATGCTTGTCATAAAAGGTTTAAATTCTACCAAATGGATGTCAAGAGTCGGCCTTTTCTCGATGGAGATTTAAGTGAAGAAGTCTATATGGAACAACGAGGAAGGTTTCAAATTGTCACGATAACCACGACTTAGTATGCAAGTTGAAGAAAGATTTATATGGTTTTAAAACAAGCCCCTCTCGAGCCTAGTATCACCAATTTGGATATGTATCTCAAAGACAAAGGGTTCAAGAGAGGAATGTCGACAGCAATCTGTATATTAAGACATAGGATATGATTTTCTCATCGTCTTGGTCTATGTAGATGAAATCAACTTTGGATGTAATAAGGACTCAACGGTACAATGGTTTTGCTTACGCCATGGAGTCACGAATTTGAGAATGTATGATAGAATGTCATTTTTCATGAGTACAATGGTTTGCTTCTGCCATGGAGTCTGAATTTGAAATGTCTATGATAGGAGAACTGTCATTTTTCCTTGGTCTGCAAATTACTCAGAGGCCCGATGGGATCTTCATTTCTCAAGGAAAATATTTAAGAGAAATGTTGAAAATGTTTCCAATGGAAGATTCTAAACTTGTGGGTACACCTATGGTAACTGGATGTAAATTAAGCAAGGATGATGATTCGCCTGATGTTGATCAAAGCTCATATCGATCAATGATAGGAATCCTGTTGTACATCACAGCATCTCGCCCAGACATAATGCATGTTGTAGCAATGGTAGGAAGATATCAGGCTGCACCTAAATAGATTCATTTGCAAGCTGTCAAAAGGATATTCAGGTACTTAAAAGAAACAATGACTTATGGTCTGTGGTATCCCAGAAATCAAAGTCTTTAGTTGACTTCTTATTCAGATGCAGATTGGGCAAATTGTGTTGATGAGAGAAAAAACACCAGTGGAGGAGCATTCTTCTTGGGTAACTCCTTAGTAGCCTGGCTTAGTAAAAAGAAAGGTTCCATTTCTTTATCAACCACAGAGGAAGAGTACATTGCTGCTGCTACCTGTTGCACACAGGTATTATGGATGATTCAGACACTTGCAGACTTAGAGGTAAAATATAATGCACCGATCCCAATTCATTGTGATAACACAAGTGCCATCAGTGTGTCTAAAAATACTGTCCTCCACTCCAAGACAAAACATATTCCCATAAAATATCATTTTCTGAGAGAGCAGGTCACCAATCAGATTGTTTAGGTCCATTACATTCCCACTACAAAACAAATTGCAGACATCTTTACTAAGCCCCTAGCCAAGACACTGTTTGAATATCTCAGACAGAAGCTGGGTGTCATTTCGTTTCACACCTAAAATGTCCATCTTGTTAGGGCGAGTTTTGCATTGTTTGAAAATCTAATGCCTCCTAAAATTACTACAATAGCTCAGGGGGAGCATGTCTCTTCTTTGACATTGATGTCAAAGGGGGAGAAAAGAATTCGGGTGCCTTAGTTTCCATCAATGCCAAATGGGGAGATTGTTGGCAAATGTTTAACAGGTAGCGTATGCTTGTCATTGATGGCAAGTACAATAGTGAAGATGGCAGGATCAGAGTGTGCATCGATTGGAAAAACAGGAACAACATAAGCTTCGAAGGATTTAGCGCAGAGTCAAATGCAGTGTGTAGGTGTGCACTAGGGATGAGGTTAAGTCATGACTAAAGCTCAAGGGAGATAGTGTACTTAGGATCACAGGCGGATCAAAGGTCAAGGCCTTTGACACATAGAAATTATTCCAAGTAAGAAGGATGTGTAAGCTTGGAGGAGAAGCGTCGGTGATCGTTGGATCCCATCCCGAATTCTCGATGACCGTCAGATCTCAATGTAGACAAGAGGAGCACGCAGATATGGAGGATAGATCTCGGGCGTTAGATCTGAGCACAAGGTCCGACCACCATTGGATTGAGGAGAACCTGCACATTCTTTAAAGTGCAAGGAGTAGAGGGATAACAAATCCTGACAGCATGAGGGTCGTCAGATCTGAATAAAGACAAGAAGAGTGCACTGAAGAGGAGGATAGATCTCAGGCGTCAGATATGAGCGCAGGGTCCGACCACCGTTGGATCGAGAAAAACCTGCACGATCTTTAAAAGTGCAAGGAGTAGAGGGCTCACAAATCCTGAAAGTAGGAGGACCTTCCATCTCAGGGGGTTATGTGGACCGTTGATCCGACTCCCTGTCAGAGTTTTGGGGATCGAGAGTTGGAGATGACAAGTAATATCATCCACAAAAATCCCGATTTCGCGATATGAAAAATCACGACGTAATCTGAGCCGTCAAATCAAGATCACATCTGTACCATCAATCCGACTCACGTCAGCAGACCATGTCAGCTAGGAACACATGGCACAACCAGGTAATGAAAAGTGTCAGACTGATTCAACATGCCAAGCACATATAAGTCACGAATCAGGGTGACACGTGGCATTTATTTAACACATGTGACGTTAGCAAACTTACACCATGTCGGAGTTTCAAGGATCGCGTGTTGGAAATGTCAAAGAAACAATGCAACAGGAATCCCGATTTCACGATATGCAAAATCGCAACCATTGAATCAAGATCAAATCTGGACCGTCGATTCCAGTCCTTGTCAGAGTTTCGGGGATTGAGAGTTGGACATGTCAAATATTATTGACATGAGGAATCCCGATATCGCGATATGTGAAATCGCGATGTAATCTGAGACGTCATATTAAGGTTGAATCTGGACCGTTGATTCCAGTCCTTGTCGGAGTTTTGGGGATCAAGAGTTGGACATGTCAAAGATTATTGACATCAGGAATCCCGATATCGTGATATGTGAAATCGCGATGTAATCTGAGCCATCAGATTAAGGTTGAATCTGGACCGTTGATTCTAGTCCTTGTCGGAGTTTCGGGGATCGAGAGTTGGACATGTCAAAGATTATTGACATCAGGAATCCCGATATCGCGATATGTGAAATTGCAATGTAATCTGAACCGTCACATCAAGTGTTGATCGGAGGACTACTGATGCACGACACAGTGAAACTACCAGAAACCATTGATGGCGTTTTCTAGAGAATTCGAAGAGACCCCTGTGTGATCGCCAAAGGAGATGAAGAGTCTCCAAGCTTCGTCCAAGTGAAGGAAGACTATTCTTAGAAGGGATTGACAGATGGATGAGCATGGAAGCCTGTAACTGAAATAGAGAAGGTGATCTCGAATGTCACGGAGAAGACGAAGAGTCTCAACTGCCAGAGAGGCCGAGGAATCTCAACATAACATCCAGTGATGCTGAATGCGTGGGAAAACGACCAGAGAAGTTGAAGAGTTACGATGATGGTCACGCAGAGCACTCGAGAGGTGGAGGAGATTGGCACAGTATGAGCATGCAGAGGAATGGTGAATATTGCATGCACAAGATGCACAGAAGCTATATATACACGGTACAGATAAGAGAAGGGTTGTTGTCACTATTGGAGTTTGTTATGGTTGTTGGTTGTGAAGGCGATTCATGTGTGAAGAAGGAGGAGAGTACAGCAGCTGAATAGCATAGAAGAGGAACTGTGCAGTGAATGGACATGGCACACAGAGCATAAAAAGAAAAAGAACAGACAACGCAAGTGATGTGTGCAGAAAGGCAATGAGGCAGACAGAGCAACGAAATGCAACAGAACAATGATGAGTCTGGTAAGCCATTGTTGAACATCATATCACTGTAATAAGTTTCAGTAGCAAAGATTTATATTTTAGGGTGGTTGGGTGGAGCTAGGGAGGAATGGTGTCCTCAAAGGTTCAAGTGGGTGCTTGAACACAGGGAGTTGGTGCTTCCTTCTAGTTGGTACTAGAGAAGCTAGGGAGTTGGTGCTTCTTTCTAGTTGGTGCTAGAGAAATTAGGGAGTTGGTGCTTCCTTCTAGTGGGTGCTAGAGAAAACAGAGAGTTGGTTCTCTCAACAAGTTGCATCTTGAAAAACTGAGGTTGTAGCCTCATTATGAGTTGGTGCTCATATGTATGATACTGTAAAGAATGTAACTATTACTTATCATATAAAGAAAAAGAGGTTTTTACCCTACATGGGTTTCCTCAGGAAATATCTATCTCTGTGTTTCTCATATATGTGAATGAAGTTGAAAGTGTCATTGTTTATTTCCCTGCATTATTGTGATCATCATTCAGTGTCTCTACAAAGAGTTTAAAAGAACCATAATTGTTTAAGCATGGTAACAACTGATTCACCCCCCCCCTCTCAGTTGTCCAACACAACTCACGTATATTGGGATTTGTGCCAAAAAATACAAAATGAGGTCGGGTTTCCATTTCACAACAAAATATCTCTGATCTTTGGCCGTCCATATACTAGAAACGTTCCGACTCGGCCCTTCAATTGCATTATGGAGGCTATAAGAGCACAATTTCAAGCTATGGAAAAGGACGAGAAAGAATTCAACTTTGAGAGAAAAGTTACTCTGGAGAAATTACTTCATATTGAGTTTGCATCCCTTTGTCCCTCAAGTTTGAAAAAATTGTCCAACCCCCAAGCTCTTTCCTTATTGTTGAGAGGACCTCATTACCTCTTTTCTATGAGCTTGCCTTTGGTGGAGGATTGAAGTGGTGGAGACCCAGTTTGAAGGAACTTGGTTTCTTGGTTTCGAACTGTGTCGACACGGAAGTCTGTAATGTTGGTACTTCCGCTGGTCAATTATTAATAGAAATAATCCTTTCCCATCCTATCAATATCTTGCAAATATATGATTATTATCCATGGGCATGTTTGTAATGTTTATTAATGGATTGTGTTATCTGATGCACTAATTCATTGTCACTATATACTTGGGTCCCTTGTTTGTTGAGAACTTCTTACAGGTGTAAAGCTTTGGGTAAAAGTGTTCAACGATGGAACGACATCAAACGATTGGATCGAGGTAGGATTCTTCCTTGTATTGCACATTAGTTTATATATCACATGTTGGAATTGAGTTTATTTCTACAGTCATACCTGTCCGTTGTGGTTTACCCTTGGCCATAGAGAGTTTTTACTTTGTAACAGAATTGGAGACTCCACTAGGGATAGATCTTCCTTCTAAGGGTTGAAGTATTTTTTCTTCTTACCTTTCTCTTTTTCCTTTGTGTTTCTTGTTGTATCACAGTTGGACAGAGTCTATTCACTCTGGGTCTGATTTCTTCATCCTTTTACCCTTGCCTAGCCTTTTTTTTAAAATATATACGCCCTTTTTCCCTTGACAGTCGCGTATACATGCTTTTTGTCCCACTGCAAGAGGCGTATATATGCCATTTTCTCTTGAACAGTCGCGTATACCAATTCCCCTTGTTTGATTGCTTGGTTTAGTGACTGCTAGGTAGTTTTGAGGATCACTGAGCCTTCTTAGGTCTCTATGGTGCCTGTTGAGATTATCTGGGATGACAGGAAACCTATTTGGAGTTAAATTTTTGGGTGGCGTCTTTCTCTTCGTTTTCCATTTTTTATTTGTCCTTGGTAGTTGGGTTGTCTTCTTAGCTACTTAGTATTTTGCTTGAGTGATTTCTTGTATACACAGTAGAAGTTATATATCAATTCGCTTATTAGTCCATGCATTTTCTTTTTAATACATTGAAAATACAAAAAATATATATAGGTATTTTGCATTGGTTGGTATTTTTGTCTTGGAACATTTATCATTATATTAGCACATTTAGCGAAAGATTGCATTTTAATTTTGAGTTGCAGAGTTAAAATTGAAGATTGCACTTTTTTTATTTAGCATATCATTCACTGAAAAGTTAAAGTTAAGCTTTGCATTATATCTATTTTTATTTTCATGCAGAGTCATAACACCATGAGTTTCATTTCCATACCTTTTTGAGTGACCACGACCAATAAAATTTATGCTTTAAACTAAAATTGATTAGTAACGATTTTAATGTTTAGGGTGCACAAACTAGCCTAAGATTTAGTGCCTTGGAATAGGATTTTGTGAGTAAACTTCTCCAAAGAAATTAAATCAACATATGTGTCTGAGACAGGGAGTTGAGAAATCCATTGTATAATTGGTAATATCAGGGGGTTCCGCTCACACCAGAGTTAAGAACGAGGTCTCGTGAAGTTTGTTGAAGGGATAACCCTTGGATACTCACCTAGCGTCAGAGACATTTCTTTGGATTTATTCGTATTTGGGGATCTTTCTAGTATCCATACCTCTGTGAGAGGCGGTACTTTCAAGGTTTTGGGCTTCGCTACCCTGCCCATACGGTAATCTAGACTTACGACTGTTCGCCTGTGCATCGGTTATAAATTGGTTGATTAGTTTCTTGACTTAGGTTTCTCATAGGTTACTTGCAAGGGTTATTCTTCTTGTATCCTGAGTCAGATAGGGGCCAGACAACACACAACCTTTATGGAATATTATCTCTCTGGGGGGATCTGATCGACTAGTTTTTAAGCCTACGAGGGCCCTTATAACTAATTCTGTAACCTCCAAAATTTAGCAGGGAGTCTCAGGTCCCTCCTGGACGAGGCATACCTTCTTTAGAGAGAGAGGCCACTCAACCACTTTAGCCCGTTTGCATGCATATTGGCCATTTGACTTTTTGGTATGCTCTTTGATTACTAGTTGGCTTGAGGAGTCTATATTGAGTCTTCATTATCCTGGATAGTGGAGTTCCTTTTTCTCCCTCATTTACTTCTACCCCCCCCATCATGTCCACTCATTTCATGGGGATGGATCCTTCTGCTTCGCATTATGGTATGTAGAATTATAATACTTAGTCCACACCTTGGGTCTCTAATCATTTTTCTCATGTTATGCTTGATATGTCTTCGCACTTTCCATCCTCTGTCTCACCTCCTTATGCAAATACATGTTTTGGGTCTAGGGGCATGATTCCTCCTTCTTATCCCTCTCTGTTTGGTAGGAGTCATATCCTTCAAACACCTCTTACGGTAGGAGGTTGGAATATTCCTTCCTATGAATCCACTATGCGAGAAGTAAGTGCCCAATTAAGCAATCCTTCCATGTGTTACACTCCATCCACTTATCCTTCTTCCTCTATGTCAGTTCCTACGAACACTTTTCCCATGGAGGACCTTCGTCTTCCCTCTAGTGTTTCATACGGGGGGAATTATTTTTATAGTATGGGAAACCCCCCTCATGAAGTTCCTTCATCTGGGGGAAACATATTTCCTCACATGAGTAACCCTTGTCATGTCGCTTTCTCTTCGCAAGTGGCTTCCTCAGTTTCAATGCCCTTACAACCCTTTATGAATCAGTATGGAGGAGGATACTATCCTTCCAGATAGGGACAGGGTGTAAACCAGGAGCCTTCCTGGCCTACAATTTCTCAGAATCAATCTTTCCTTGCACCTTGGACTCAAATGCCACAATTCAGTAGTGCCACAAGTCCAGTCACTGCGTGTCATACTGGAATTATATCACCAACCATTGCTAGTCATGTTGGAGATCGGTCGACAACCTCTGCGAGTCATGTTGGAAACCTGCAACTAGCCGTTGTAAGTCATGCTGGGGGCATAAGTCCAGTCACTGCATGTCATACTAGAATTATATCACCAACCACTGCTAGTTATGTTCGAGATTGGTCGACAACCTCTGCGAGTCATGTTGAATACCTCCAACCAGTCACTGCAAGTCATGTTGGGGGCACATGTCTGGTCACTGCTAGTCACATTGCACATCCATCACCAACCTCTTCTAGTCATGTTGGGGATCCATCACCAACCTTTGCTAGTCATGTTGGGGATTCATCACCAACCTCTGATAGTCATGTTGGGGATTCATCACCAACCTCTGCTAGTCATGTTAGAGATTTTCTACCAACCACTGGAAGTCATGCTGGGGGAATCCATATGATTCAGAATCCTAGATGTCTCAGATGTAAGCCTAGATTCCTTTGTAGGACTTACGAAGGAATTCACCTTACTCATTTGTGTCCTGTTATTGTTGGGATAACAGAAATGTGGGGCTCACCTAAGGGCCCTTCAGGTTCTGAGGCATCTATGGTTTCACAACACTCTATTCCTTATTTAGTTGATACAAAGATCATGTCGATGCAATATTCGGCTGAAACCCCTTTTCCTTTAGGGGTTGATGCATCCTTTAACCTTGTTGTCTCACATCCCATTCAAACTGTGGCCATGTCGATGCAATTTTCAGCCGACACCTCTCTTATGTTCAGGGGTGATGCATCTCTTGACCTTGTTGTCTCGCATCTTGTTCAACCAACGGTAGCATCGATGCAATCTTCGACCGAAAACACTTCTATTTTTTGGGGTGATGCACTTGACCTTGTTGTCTCACGTCCTATTCAACCAATGGTTGAGGAAGTGGTCGTATCGATGCAATATTCGATCGACCCCACTCTTCTCTTGGAGAGTGACAAGTCTAAGGAAGCGGTCATGCCAATGACATTTTTGGTCGATCTCGATCTTCTGGTTCTGGTTCTACACCTTCTATGCCATGTCCTTATCATTTCTATTACTTCACCTTCTGAACAAGAGAGAGTTTTACTCTTCCCTAGTTCTCTCCCTCCAAGTCTTGAAGAGGTTCCCTTTGATTAGGATGGTCTTTTGGGGTATCCAACACCTTTGCATATGTATTTTCCAGGAAGAGACATTATCCTATATATCATGGAGATGATAACCTCCGTTAGCACTTTGTCCTCCTCGATTTGGAGAGATTTTGGTCTTCCAGGGCTTGTGTCAGTTCTTTGTAAGATACTGACATTCCATAGAAGATCGGTACGGGAGCCTTGGCCTCCCCTGTGGCTTTCTGCCTCGAATCTTCCAAACGAGTCTCAGTTAAGCTCTTTTCCGACTCGTCCAAAAACTGAAAAGATCACCGAGTGATTTGTCCCTTTCATGCTCGTTAAAAATGGATTTGAAAGATCATGAGTCCTAGTTAAGCTCTTTTTTGACTCGCTATCAAAAATAGAAAAGATTTCCGAGTGAACTTGTCTTTTTCACACTTGTAAATTGGATTTGAAAATACGTCTATTTGGCACAAGTTTACCCCTTTTTCACACCAAGTAGACTAAAATATATAAAAAAAGGACATTTTTTGGAGTTAAATTGTGATTGCATCTCATGCCCTTGCTTGCAGTATTGAGCCTTTGAGCGGTTCTCGCTTTGCGTTATAAACCATGGCCCAAGCAGTTTGCATCCTCAACCAAGAAGAGCCTTGTTTATATCCTTCACAATTTGACACCCTATACCCTGGAAGGAACATCACCGTGAGTTTCCATATCCCGCATGCATTTCCTTGCATTGAGCATAGGTACATTCCATTGTTGGAACTAGTTTTTCTTATTTGTGACACTGGTTCCCTCCTCTGTATCATAGCATTCACTTGTTATGAAAAAAAAAAAACAATGGGAGGGAAGGGAGTACTATATTGTAATTGGTAACAATCCTGTTTCCTTTTAACAGAGAACAAAGTTATTGAGTCCTTGCATCATCATAATTTTGGGTTTTAGCATGGCCTTAAGAAGCTGATCTTGTTACAAATTTTTTTCTACTAACTGGTTAATCTTCCAATCACTATAGAGAACATTATGGATTCCTTCTGCATTTAGTTGTCACATCATTAAGTCTATGCTTCCATATTCCACTGTATGTCTCATGCTCTTGTTAAAAGGAATTCTATCAACCTGTTTCGACCACTCCTTATAAATCTTGACTTTGCATGTCGGCCATACCCTCAATTTATCTCAGAATCACATGATACTTTGGTCTTATGATGCACCTTAGCCCTACTTTCATCATTGGTAGGTCACCTTGAACCCAACAATCGACATTTCATCATGGTCCGTTGACTGGGTGGTTTCCCTTCTGTTCGATGACAAGACATCTATTCACACTTTGGGATTCATGCAGTGTCTTTTTTGTGTACTGCTTGCATTTGGAACACACGAAAAGATGCACAGGGTTGTTGGTTTGTGAACATGTTCTTCGTCCGATATCCACCAAATAATGAAGCTCCTACTTTGTTCCTCATGCGGACTAATGAGAGATTCCTTAATGCTCTCCTTTCAGTGGGTCTCTTTCCATCGAATTCATCTCATGTATTCTGGATACAAGACCTAGAGTTTTATGAGTACCTTGAGGCTTGATTTCATTAGTGGCAGGCTCTCTCACCATTGACAGATGGGAATACATCAATGTCTCCTAATCAATGGATATCTCAAGTGTTTGACACCAGCTCCTTTATTCACATTTGTAGAGATGTCCTCGATGCCTTGATACCTACTTTCATCATTGGTAGGTTGTCTCACATTTGTTAACAATATACCTCAATGACTGGTAATCAAACGATGTCTCGTCGTGTTCCACCTCAACTCATTTATTCACATGATGTAGAATTGCACCATTGGCAGATTGTATTGAAGACTTGATGAAATCACTTTGTGGACGCAACTTTCCTAAGCTGTTTCTTCCATTTCATTGGACCAGTACCTATTTTATTTCAGCGATCATGGGAGATTAGATTGTACTCCATGGTATACAAATATCTTCAGATTGATTTTGAGACTGGTTTCACTGGGCCTTGTTCATGACTATGAAATCTATTGGCATGTAACCGCATTTATACTTGCCTACTCATGGCCATGAACACTTGTTGATATATTTTCCACATGGATCTGCATTGTATTCTTGGCAGCCATGTATGCAAAGTTAGTACATAATGTAATGAGCAATTGAGTTCGTCCAACTGGTTCTCTACCACTCCACTTTTGGGTTATTTATAATGTATTTCGGCCATCGCAGATACTCCTTTGATCTCACACATTAGGGGGCATCTATTATAGAAAGATTTCCCTCACCATTGCTATCTTGCACAGAGGGCCTTTTTCCATTTCCCTATGCAGACTTATCACCCACTTTTTGATAAATCTAGAGCCAAAAATATATTTTTTTCCCCATATACGCTCCCTAACTACTTTGCAAGATGCATATACACTTGTTGCTCCACTACAACGCGCGTATATTAGGATTTGTGCCAGAAAATACAAACTGAGATCGATTTTCCATGTCACTAGAAAAGATCTCTGATCTTTGGCCTTCCATATACTGGAAACGTTCCGACTCAGGCTTCGTCCCTTTATTTTTGAAGGATATAAATGGGCCAAATAAGAGCTATGGAAAAGGAGGAGAAGCATTCAACTTTGAGAGAAAAGTTACTCTGGATAAATTACTTCATATTGAGTCGCATCCTTTGTCTCTTAAGTATGAACATGAGGTGTTCAACCCCCAATCTCTTTCCTTATTGTTGAGAGAAACTCATTACCTCTTTGCTATGAGCTTGTTTTTAGTGGAGGATTGAAGTGGTGGAGACCAGGTTGGAAGGAACTTGAAGTTTCTTGGTTTCAAAGCTGTGCCGACCACGAGTGGTAATGTTGGTACTTTTGTTGATCAATTATTAATAGAAATACTCCTTTCTGTCATCAATATCTTGAAAATATATGATTATTATCCATGGGCATATCGTAATGTTTATTAATGGATTGTGCTATCGATCGCTAAATCATTTTATATATTGTCACTATACTTGCAGCCAGCTTGTTTTTGAGAACTTCTTGCAGGTAGAAGTTGGTGCTCAACGATTGAACAACATCAAACAATTGGATGAGGTAGGATTCTTTTATTTCACATTAGTTTATATATATCACATGTTGGGTGGTTGGTTTTACTTGGTCATACCTATGCGATTTGTGGTTTACCCTTGGCCATGAGAGTTTTTCCCTTGTAGCAGTGGGATGTTCCAACTTCTATCAAAAGATGTAGAGGGGGCACCCAGAGCTAGAGAGTTTTCCTTGAATTTTGTTGGAACCAAAACTAAGGTGGGGAATATTGAGCTTGGGGTATCTGAAGGAACCATAGTATAAACTGTGCCGACACGGAAGTCGGTAATGTTGATACTTTTGTTGATCAATTATTAATAGAAATACTCCTTTCCTGTCCTATCAATATCTTGAAAATATATGATTATTATCCATGGGCATATCTGTAATGTTTATTAATGGATTGTGCTATCTGATGCGCTAAATCATTTTATATATTGTCACTATATACTTGCATCGCTTGTTTTTTGAGAACTTCTTGCAGGAGTAAAGCTTTGGGTCAAAGTGCTCAACAGTCGAACAACATCAAACAATTGGATCGAGGTAGGATTCTTCCTCGTATTGCACATTAGTTTATATATCACATGTTGGAATTGATTTGGTTTCTGCAGTCATACCTATCTGTTGTGGTTTACCCTTGGCCATAGAGAGTTTTTCCCTTGTAACAGTGGGATGTTCCAACTTCTATCAAAAGATGTAGAGGGGGCACCCTGAGGGAGCTAGAGAGTTTTCCTTGAATTTTGTTGGAACCAAAACTAAGGTGGGGAATATTGAGCTTGCGGTATCTGAAGGAACCATAGTATAAACTATTGAGATACCAAACATTGGTGAAAGATGGTTTAAATCTTTGAATCTAAATGCAACGTTCTTTAATGAAATCTTTAAACCAGAATTTCAGGGAGATAACCTATCAAAGGGAGTGCCTAGGAGCCACATGGTTGAGGGATTTGACAATATTCTAAGGGTGATCCAAATGTATTTCACTTGTGAGGGAAAGTTCAATATGATTTATCAATACCATATTAGATTTTTTTTGCACTTCAAAGGAAAATACCTCATGAACCTCCCTTTTCTATTTGTTTAGAAGTATTGGGAAAATGGTTGATAGGGTCCAAGCCAAGTCCAAGGCTGTGGACACAAGTGCTTTTTACTCAGGGTTGATTAAGATGTTTTTCATGGAGGAGTTGAAGAATAAAAACATTGAATGGGATCAGGTCATTGCCTCTACACATCTGCAATTAAATGTAGCTCCTACTCCACAATTTAAAGTGTAGAGTCCTCTTCATGTTGATAGCACTGTTCACACAGAGACAAGTAGGAATAGGAAGAGCAAGGGAATTTCTAAAAGTGATGAGGCTCATAAGGAAAAATAAGAAGAAGGGGGATCTCATTACTCTCTTCAAAGGGACTTTTAACCCCAACCAACTCCAGAATTAACATAAATTCCATCATCCAAAACTACATGCAGAAAAGGAAGAAGGTTACTCTTCCCCTCACCATCTACTATAGTTGAAAGTAAAGCTAGGAGGCCCTTCACCAAGTCATTATCCAAGAAGGAAAGTGTTTAAAAAGAGGTCATAACATAATCCCCTATCAAGAGAAAGGATAAAGGAAAAGTTGAAGCTATTGAAAAACATATTGAAGTCATAGACATAACCACCCCTCTTGAAAACCCTACCCTCAAAAGACTAATCAGACAACTTAGAGAAGCTAGAAAGGAGATTGATGAATTAAAGGGACAAGGGTTTTCTGAGAGGAAAAAGTTGAAGGATATGATGGATATATATTTGGAGACTATTGATAAATCCAGTTTCACAACAAAGAGATATCTTCCCCTCCACAGGAAACTTAAGAATTTATACATATAGAACAAGGATTTACAAGATCAAATCAGAAGAATTAAGCTAGAGCTTCAACCTTTAAAGGAAGAGTTATCCAAAAAGGAATTTGAGCGTGTTGGCCCAAGATGCCACCAGAAGGAGTATCAGACTCAGGAGGTGAAGTGAAACGTCTTTAATAATCTCAGTTTTGAAAGTCGTTATCCTTTCATTTTGAATATTTTGGGGAAAGTAAAATGCCTATAGCTTATTTTTCACTCATACATCATATTATGAGGATTCTACATGCTTACCTAACTATGGGAAATTGTTTTGGGTGTTTTTGACCCTAACTAGAAAAATTGGACAACTACAAGACATTTTGCAGAACCTGGCGCTACGAACCGGACTACATAGTCGGACACTGCAAACTTTGTTGTGAAATCCACTGCGAACTGGCTGATACAATCAATGCTACATGATTCACTGCAAACTCCTAGTTTGATGGGTTGAAGAGGATCAATGGTCAACAGATGATTTGGGGAGCGTGGTACAACTGTTAAGAGGTCACTTAAAGTTGAAGGATACCTAGAAACAAAGGAAATGTGCTCAAAGGACACCTCACTATGCAAGATTAGGGTGTTCAGATAGTTTCCAAAACTAGCTTTTTTTATAGCAGTTTGTTTTTTCCACTTTGTATAGGTGTAATATATTCATTCTTATATGAAGAATCCTATGTTAGAGGATGAAATCACATTTTATGCTATCATTCCATGTCTATGGCTATAAAGGCAACATTAGAAGACATTTTGTAGGTTTTAATGGTTGATGTAAAAGACACTTTTGGTGATTTTAATGAAATAGAGCCTACTGTGGTTGTGATGTATCATACTAGATGAAATATTGTTTAATAGAAGTTAGTTATATTTTTTCCATCTTATATCTCTCACTCTGAAATTGTACTTTCATTGAAGGTTTCAAATGATATTTTGTAGTTGTATGACAATGGATGTTTGATTGTGATACTATTATAGATTTCTCAGAGTTTTTGTTTGCTTGGATTTAAGAATTTCTTGCATCTGAATAATTTCTCTCCCTTTTCTACTGGCATAGCCTGAAGCTAGTGGTAGACTCACTTCATTTTCTTACTAAGTCTTCCTTCTACTCACACTAATGCTCAAAACCATGACCTAAGATAAACAAGACCTCTTTTGTTGATGCACTTGATCTAGAATTTCCTGTGTTTTGGCATTGTTGAACTACATTTTATCCATTTGACACCACATTTTAAGACGTATCTCATAAACCTATTGATGGATACTAAGCTTTCACTTTAACAATCAAACTGTAAATTTCAGTGCTAACACCGACTATCGACTGTACCCCCTTGGAGGCCAACTATGAGTTGGTAACCTTAGTGGACTTTCCTAGGTATCTATAGAGGTGACTGTGGGTGGATTTCCATGTTACCTGGGGCAGACATCACATCACACTTTCAACGCCCTTGGAGGTGACCCCGTAAAGAAAGGGTTTCTTGCAACGAGAAGGGATGTTATGTGGAGGTTAGGGTAAATGATTCTCATATCTTCGCTGACAGATTGATATCCCTTCCTTAGAAGATCATTCTATTGTTTGGTTGGTTGATTACCTGTAGATATTTTTAGCGGTGTGTTCTTTCAGAGTTCGTATTTGGCCTTGAGGATTGTTGTTTTAATTTCACCATGGTCGATCAATGGCTTCAAAGATCTCGTAGAATGCAAGGTTTGGATCCTAAATTTCAGGAACCTCAACACGACCCTTCTTACGAAGGAATGGTAAGAGAACAAACTTCTAAAACTGGGAGTGTAACTCTTGGAAGTGGCCAACACGCAGAAGAATTGGTCACAACCTTCGTGGAAGGCATTGTATATTATGAAATTCCCTCTTTTACTAATCCATTAGGTCCATTACTCGTTGAACAATCATCCATGATATTTCTTGATGCTTATTCTTATTACTATTTACCAACCACTTTAGCCAATATCCAATCTTTTGGCCTGAACCCACCGACATTTGGTTTTCTATAGGGATTGGGAGTTTCACCTCCTTTATCCATAGCTCCTATAATTGACCCTACAAGAGAACATATCACTACTGCTAGTTCATATTCTTACTAGAAACATTCATGACCCAAGTTACTCCGACACACTCACTTGTGAGTACATCTCCCTCTGCACATCAGCTAGGTAATATTCCCACTTCACTAATCCCACATATGCACAAACCAATTTATTTACTTGGTCATCCCATCAGTCATATATCTAGTTGTCAAGTCATTCAAGAAACCACATTTACACAAGATAGTGAACCCATATATCCAACTTTACAAATGGGGAGTTCTCCTATACCCTTCACTAGATGTCAATCTTTAGTTGGGGAGAAACCCTCAATTATGGGGAAAACTCCTGTGTGGGGGAAAAAAAAAAAACCTCGGGGAAACTCACTACTGCCAGTTACTCCATTCCCATTAATACTGGCTTGTATCCTGGAAAAACATATCCAGGAGTTGAAAATACTTTATGAGGTCAACCTAATCTGGTGGGAATTCCTTCACAAGGAAATTTTCCCAATCAATCTGTGAACCCCATGATTCCAACACATTAACATCCTCAAACACAGTATATGGGAGGTCCATTGGGCCAACCTCCATACATGGGGTGGGCACTAGGTCAATCAAAGTACATGGGGGGACCCTTAGGTCAACCATAATACATGGAGGGTCAACCATAGTACATGGGAGGACCATCTAGTTTTTCCATCCCATCACGACCTATATATGGTCCTGTTGGTGTTACTATCTCACATGGTTAGTACCGATATCCACAGGCTAACTAAAAATTTCCATTCTTGGATACATTAGATCATCTTGATCTTTCACATTTGACCAATGATATCATATTTCATGCCCCATTTTGGCCTCCAATCCCTTCCAAACTACCATATGATATCCAAACGTTTGACAAAAAACCTAGGGAATATCCTAATAACCACATAATGAACTTCCATATCTGGAGTTCTTCTAACTCTTTGATGGATGCTTCCATTCGTTTAAGAATTTTCTGGTGAAGTTTCACAATCTCAGTAGCCAAATGGTATATCGATCTGCTATGACACTCCTTTAGTGACTTCAACTATTTAACTATGGATTTTTTTATGCATTTCCAACTACCTATTCTATATGAAATTGGTACAGACATTTTGAATCCACTTATGAATACACTTCCACTCACATTTATAATCATATTCATGAGTGGAGGAGGAGACGACGATTAATTAAATCTACCATTCCAGATCAACACCTCACATATTGGTTTAGCAAGTCACTTTTTCCACCCATTGCTAGAGATGTCGCCATGGGAGGTGTTGTCACGGAAGAGAACGCAATTAGTCATGCTCAATATTTGGACTTAGTATATTCATAGTTCGACATGATTTAGGATTTGATCCCTCATTCTCCATGATTGTCGAATGATCCATCAAGACCTATTCCGTATTCCTATGCCAACGTCATAGTTGGTTCCTTTACCAAAACGGCTCCCTCTCCTATGTAAACCTCCTAGGTGAATGTCGTCCACTCCACTTCATCTCAACAACCTAGAGGTAAGGATAAAAACAAGGGTAGATCTAAGAATTCTTCTAACACATAGGAGAGCACAAAAACTATTGATACTCAATAGAAAAGGAAAGCTAAGTTCCCCTGCATGACTTGTATAGAGGACCACTACACGAAAGACTGCCCTCATTGAGAGGAAGTTTCTAAATTTATGAAGGGTACCTCCCAACCTACAGTATTAACTAATCCTTTTCTGATTCAACAACAACAAATGGCTCCACAAAATCCTACCACTCCACAAGGGGAAAACGTAGGTCATCCTTACCATGGGGATGCTTCCTCAAGTTCTCAAGTCATTATGTGTAATGGGATAGTTAGTTTAAAAACCAGAGCTAATACTCATGCCACTCCTCCAAATAATAATTCCAACGGAGGTTCTACCGATAATCACTCCACTTCGACTCCTCCTCCATCCTCCAACCCTCTTTATATCGGGAGGACTGTTGTTGATTTAGTGTTTCACCCACCCAAGGGCACAATTCAAAATTCAATTTTCATCCAATTTACCATGTTGCTCAACACTACAACATTGTTGAATATTTGGCACAAGAACCTTGTGCTATGTCAAACATAGAATTTCTACAAAACTTTCCATGTCAACGTAGAACCCTGTTATCAACCATTAGAGTCCTGGATCCAAAGGCGTCAATTATGATTATGTTTAATCTAGACTATTTCAAACCGAGACTCTCCCATCACCTAGCCTTCCAAATTCACTCTATGGTTGGTGGGAAGAACATCCATCACACTGTTTTTTATGAAGGAGCTTCCGCATGTGTCATATCTCTATCCTATTGGAGATCCATTGGTTCTCCTGAACTTAACCAATCTTCTACTACTCTTAAGGAATTTGATGGATGTGGTTTCCAACCTTACAAAATTTTGAAATATTTCCTTGTGGAATTAAAGGGAAAATCTGTTTCTGTTGACATTGCAGTGGTTGATGAGCCCCTTTATTATAATTTATTGCTTGGTCATAGTTGGTTCTATGCGATGACTGTCGTCACTTCTTTAGTTTTTTGCATTTTAAAATTTCACTATCAAGGCAAAATTGTTATTATTGACCAACTTGATTATTGCACTCCATATCTCCATAATTATTCAACGAATCATATTCCTTTCCTGGGATAGTATGATCTTTATTACGAAAGTGTGGGGGTGGGTCTCCTCAAATATTCCTCACTCATGGGATTTTTTCCCTTACCTCCTCGTCATCCCCCACATGAGGTTGACATGTTAAGTATTATTAGGGATATGGTGAAATGATCCTTTGAATCATTTGATCCTTGGGTAGTATCTAGCCCATATTCCACTGAAACACTAGGTGACATGAAGTCACTTAGTCTTCCACAAGATCTAGAACCTAAACCTCCCCTTCCCCCTCCTGTCTCCAATGATCTTCTTTCTTCCTCCCTCTCTATAGAACCTATCTATACTATTATCCATAAGTATAATAAGGTGAAAAATAAGAGTTGGCGGATGAGATGAAACTTGGGGGACATATATCCAACCTCTGGGCATCATACTAAAGCTAAACCACCAACTTCTTATGTTGATTTTGGAGGAAAAGTACCAACCTTTGAACATTATGTTTGGAAAAATCCTGCCAATAGGTATTTTTCAACATACCAACCTCTGGACATCATGTTGGGAAGAGGCTCGTTCATGGGTATTACACCGAGCATAGTTTATTCTCTTTTTCAATCTCGTTAAAAAATGAAACAAATGATTTTGAGCAAAGTTTCTATTTCTATGTCAAGCTCCTTAAAAAATGAAATAGAGGATTTTGAGCATAGTTTCATTCTTTGTTTCAATATCATTAAAAAATGAATCATACTATGAGCATACTTTGTTGTTCCTCAATCTTGTTAAACCATCAAGAGTCGTATTTTGAGTGGTAGTATACCCCTTTTTCGGCCTCGTAAGACTAACTATGAAAAATTAATACTCTAGTCAATCATGACTAGAAGAGTTCTCACTTGTATTTTTTTACACATTTTCGGGCTTGGGGGACTAAATTTACAAAAAAGAACACCCATGGAGACATATTTACGATATTTTTAGACTCTCTAACATGAAAATACCACCGATATTTCCTTCTTTGGGCTCATAAAAGTATGCATTGAAAGATCCATACATGGCCGAACCCATCCTTCTTCAGGTTTGTTAAACATATGATGAGGGACTCATCAAATATGAGCTATACTGAGCATCTATTATCCTCCTTAAGATCATTAAAACACAAAGAGGTACTCACCAATCATGGTGTGGGAAATAATTGAAGGAAGTGGGTCAAGTTTTTGGAAAGCATCATGGTAGTTATCTATTATCTCTCTTGAACATGTAACTTGTTTACATATCGTCTTATAGTTGGATAATATTATTGTCTCGCACCTGTTTTCATCTCATCTTATAGTTGGATAATATGATTGTCTCTGATTTGTACCAATTCCATGAGTCCTCATACTCCTTCAGCTCACCCAAATAGTGCCCCGATGATTGTCACACTATATTTTGGTCTATCTCTTAGTCGATTCAATGCTTCCAAGTCACTTGTCATACCTCACAATGTTCAAGGGATGTTTCACCTCTAACCATCCATTCTGCAGTATTACCATCTTTCATCGTTGTGTCAGTCCAAAATCATTTGATCTATCATCTTACATCACTTTCCCATGTCAGTTTCGTGTCGATGATGGGGGATACATCATGTCTCTCCTTCAATGAGTCTGCTCCTTTCAATGATGGGGGATACATCATCGCTCTCCTTCAATGAGTATGATCCTGTCAACTTCAACACATTATCTGGGAATTAGACTTAGAACCCATTTAGTACCTTAGAACCTGAATGCCTCAATGGTAGGTTTCCTCACCTTTGAATATATATTTACCCCATTGAACTCTAATCGAATTATTCCATGAATGTTTGAATTCAGATCATTTATTCAGATTCACTGGAATGTACTAAGGTGCCTTGGGAGTCCTTTTTTATCATTGGTGATTTTCCTCGCACTTGTTAACAATATACATTAATGACCAATAATCAAGTGGTTTCTACCATGTTCGACATCAAGTTATCTATTCACATGGCTAGATTGGTACTATTTCGGGATCAAGATGAAGACCCTAGGTTGGGAATTCACTCGGTTATGTCCTTTACCCAGGATATGATGGATATCATTTGAATATGTATAATATTCTAGTATAACCACCATATTGGAAATCTCATTGATGTATATGTTGTTACATAGATCCACTTTGTATTGGTTCGTGGCTATGTTGTCTTGTCATATTGTAGCTCCACTGTGTATTCTTTCGTGGCTACGAATTAATCATGTCATGGAGATACATATCCACATTGTATGTTTGATGGACATATCCTTATTCAATACTTTCATGGATCCATAGTGTGATGGTTGGTGGCCATGCTTTGAGTCCATTTATCTGAGTATGGGTATGCCCACCTCAAGGATGATATATTTCTATTGTTTGATGTTTCCTTCCAAATTCCACTTGAATTTCCTATTCCAGTACCTTGATGCACATATTTTTGTAAAGTTTTTCGACCATCAACTTATCCTCTGACCTCACACTTTATGGGGCATATGATACACACCAACATGTAACACTTAGGTGTCACATCTATTACATTCCTTAAGTTTCGCAAGTGTCGTATGCACCTTACTAAGTGTCGCATGCACTTTATCAAGTTTTTCATGCACCTTTCTAAGTGTTGCATAAAATTTATTGAGTGTCGCAACCTTGACACCATGAAATAATATTTAAGGTCAAAATAATATGTGCACATGTATTATTCATTTTTATTGAAAAAAAGAAATTAATTTAGTGTGAGAATATACCTCACATTTAGTTTCCTAATCTCAAGGAGAAATTGAGAATCTCATGGATGGTTGATATTTTTTCTCAAACCAATATCCTAATTTGATGGATATTGAGAGATATTTCCTCCTTGAAATCCTTGAGAGACATTTTCTCCCTAGAATCCTCGAGAGATATTTTCTCCCTAAAAATATTGGAGATCCCAATTTTGTGGATCTAGTGAGTGATCTTCTCCATGGTGGTTAAGCATTAAAATAATATATAATGAGGGAATTCAAAGGTGAAAGGGGGGAGGCGAAAGTATTTATATGATACTTAGTATCTTAGGAGAAACATATTTGGAGTGCATTCAAGGACTAGATTGGAAGCTTGGAGGAATGCTAGTGCAACAAGGTTGTAAGTTCCCATGTTTTCATTAATATAACTTGGCCTCTTTCATCCATATTGTTGTTTTCACATGTGTATATATATAGATAGATCCATTCTTGCCTAATGATATATTTTATAAGTAAAGGGTATTGTTATGTTCCTTGCAAACTCTCTTCATCTTGATTGTAGCTTGGAAAACAAGAACAAAGGCAGAAGAATAACGAGGACAACAATCATAAAAAAAAGTAAGTCACACTATTTTCTTATATATTCTCTATCCATATACATTAATAATAGATTTAAAGGAATGTTAGTGTCCATTTGTTTGTTTTTATGTCTTGGTCAAGAGGGGTCTAAATATCCAAGGGATATTTCACCTGTCCATAGGGGAAATATTACATAACAGTGGAAATCCTGGGATTTCTCTAAAAACATATTTAAAATCCATCAAGGTCGGATGGTATTCAATGCTTGTCACTTTATCTTTGGCTTCCTCTTCCATATGGGATGAAAAAATATGAAAACCCATGCTAAAAATCTTCTTCAATTACATAGCTGAAATCTCTATAACAACTACAAATCTCATAATGCCTTGAATATTTCCTTGCTTCCCTTCCCCATCAAGAAATGTGATTGTATTGTTGTAACAGTCTAGGAAAACATGGTGTTTTCCAACCAATTCATGACAAATATACAATCATATGAACCCAATGGTATTATGTTTACATTTAACTTTGTATTGAGCGCATTCATGTTTATCAGAGAAACTTTAACCAACTCATTGATCTTTCTCTTAGCTCCTGTGGCTAATTGAATAGACCAAGATTTATTATGATTACTTCTTTGCAAGTGAAATATTTCCACAATGTTAGCATTTATGTAACTATGTATTTCTCTATAATCAATCAAAATTTTTATGGGATGGTTATTGATCTTACCTCCACTTTGATCATGCGGGATTGATATTATACTTTCTTGTTATCCAAGGCTGCATAAATCCTTGGCATGTTCCTTCCCATGTCTTACACTATTTCATCCTCATGAATGTTGTGGAAAATTCTAATTATTTCTCCTTTGTGAGGACATTTTCTATATAAGTGATTTCCCTCACATCCCCAACATTGAGCAGATTGTTGCCTTGGCCTTTTCCCAAATGAATCTACAGTCTTGTGCTCATTTTGGGATGCTTGACCTTGTTGATTTTTTTGGGAATTATTTCTGAAAAAGGGTGGCTTAAAACCTTTCTGCCTTTGATCCTTTTTCCCTTTCATCTTGTCATTCCAAGTTTTTTGGGAAAATGGCCTTCCTTTGTTTTTCTCGTAAAGATGCCTTTCTATCCTTATGGTTTCTTTCAAGGTTTTTGGGTTTTCATATTGAATCTTGTCACTATAGAAGGATTGTTACCCACTCACAAACCTTTGGATTTTGAATTTCTCATCCTTGATGAAGTCAACATACTTCAACACTTCAACGAACCTCTTCTCATATTCCTCCATTGTCATGGTTCCCAACTTGAGTTCAAAGAACTCTTTCATATTCCTTTCATATTAATGCTTGGAAAAATATTTCTCTTGGAAATATACTTTGAATTTCCTCCCTAAGATCCTCTTCTCATCAAGGTTTTTGGCTTGCTTAAGCTTATACCACCACATGGTTGACTTTCCTTGCAAGTGGTAGGTGGAAATTATAGCTTCTACTCGGGAGGGGTAATCATGTAGCTATAAATATTTCTTCATTTCCAACAACCAGGTCTCATCCTCTTATCCTTTCAAGTTCTCACCATTGAAAGTAGGTGGATTGATTTTCTTGAGTTCACCTTGCAATATGTCTGTTTCAGGCCTTATCATTTTCCTCCGAACAAGAGACACACTTGGTCTACTCTCTGGACCTAAATTTCATGAGTTATTCTAGTGGAATGATTTGGAGAATGATGGTTCCTTTTCATTCTCCTTCATTCCATAGAATTTTCATGATCATCCCTTTTGCTATGGGATCTTGATGTTGACACTTATCTAGCACTAGTTTCTTGCTTGGTTCTAGAATCCTTGTTGAATTTATTATGAAACATATTTAATCTCTGAAGTATCTCCTCCTAAGCCTTCATAACCCTTTCTTTATCAGCTCCATAGCTCTGCACTTCCCTATGCAGGATCGTGATAGTGACAAGATTCTTCCTATCTCTTCTTCCATTTGGCTCTATCTCAACATTACCCATGCTAAAATGAAGACCTATGACCTCTTCCTCATGTATGTAATATCCTTGATCATCTTCCATAACTCCAATCCTCACGTAATAACCAAAGTTTCTTTTATGTACCTCTAATTCAACAAGAATTTTGCATGGAATAGTTACTGTTAGAACATGCATAGTATAAAAAATGTCATCAATTAGAATACATGTTATTTATTCCTCAATTTATGAAGTACACATTACAACAATTAAAATTTGTATTCCTTTGATTCACTCTTCTCTCAAACAACTTTCCAATGGATGTAACCATGCCTCAAACTGAATTCTGAGCTAAAAGTTACAACATTTACATGTTGCAATTTCCACCCTTCTGTTGCTACATAAATATATTCATTACTTTATGGAATATATTTTTCTCAATTAAATTTTTTGGGTTTAAATATTTATTTTTCTCCTCAATACCTTTCCAACAAACATTTTTTTTTCTCAAATCCAAGCTTCGAGATGAAAGTTATGGTCTAGAGAAGGTTAGGTTGTTTTACCCAATTTATCCCTACATGTTAGAGGTGTCTTATTTCTCTTCCTACACATTTTCATGTACTCATAAAAAAAATATGACTCCACCATTGGATTATATGGGTCATAATATTTACATCGACTTCTCTTGTGCCCCAAACAGACTTCTGAGCATGGAGTTATTCCCTCCGAAAGTAAAATTGGTGCCCAAATTTTACCCTCACTGTTTTCACTGTAACTTTCTCATACGAGCTCCATTTTTCAAACCATTTAACTCATTGGATAGCTCTCTCCAACTTATTTTATTTGAGCTACATAAACAAAGTGTACCTTGGTATAATTTTCTCTCATGGGTTTTGACTAGATAAAAATGTCATTTAGGGCCTCAAAAATGCCCTGCAAGTTAATGACCTTCAAAAACCACAAAAAAATACATAAAAAAATATTGTTTTACCACTGTAACAACCCTTTAAATATGAAATGTTGATATCAAATGACACCAAATATGAGAGATTGATCTGTGCTAAATCATCCATTGGTGACCAATGTTCTTCCTTGGGTGCACACCACACTTTCCCCGATCTTCTGATGCCACTGTTGGCCATCGACCCATTCCCCCAACAATCGATTTGCGCAAAAATATAAACCAGTCAATTCAAATATTGGCCATCAACGATCTTCATTAACGAATGAAACTCCTCATTAATTTTTCCAATGACTGACCATCAACCCATTGGCGATCGACAATCCCTAATGATTGTAGAAAACTCTTCACCAAATCAACTGACCTCACCATCGACCATCGGTCACCTCTGTTGGATGACATGGAAAATGTTGATGTGGCATGCCATGTGGGTGTTGACATGGCATGACACATCATCCTGAGGTGTCAACTTGGGTGACATGGAATGACATGTTAATGTTGATGTGGTGTGACAAGTGGATGATGATATCATCATCCTCTTCCCCCCATCAACCAATTATCTTGGACGACCCAAAGAACTCGCAAAATTGGTCGATTCCCGATCATCAGTCCATCGATGATTTCTCTACCACGATTCAAAAAACTTCTCTGAATCGACCGATGCTCGACCACAGGCCCATCGACCATCAAAAACTTTTGTCGATGATTGAAAATAATTCACAGTATTCATCGAACAAAGCAACTCTCTTCCCATTTAGCCGACCCAACCGTCGACTGTCAACGATTTCTCTTAGTAAAATTTAACACTTAGAAATTTTTTGACATTTTTCCAACTGATCTACACCGTCAATCTCATCCATTTCAGAACCCCTGAAATGAATCTTGGTCGTTGATTTACCCAACCTTTCAAATGAATGAAACCTTATGAATCTTTAAATTTATCAAGGTGAATCTTGATCATTGACATTGATATCAAATACGATATCGACCGTTGATTAACCAAATGTCTTGCAACTCTATAGGAAGCCATTAAAACTTGATTTTTGACAACTCCAGGTCGAATTTCGATATTTAACTTTACCTCTTGGCTCCATGGAACCTCTTAAATAGTATTGAGTCATTAAAACTTGGATTCCACTCACGAATTGGTTATTTTTTCTTTGGTCTTCTCCATTTTCCACAAACCCGTCACAAACAAAATCTGTAACAACAAATTTCATGAATTCACAACCATATTGGCCCATACAATCTTGGTGTCTGAACCATATGCTTTGATACCATATTGTAACATCCCCCAACCTAATCGAGGGACATTACGGTGCATAATACACATAAAAATGAAATTTCTGCTAACTAAATTAATTCATTTATTGTTAACTAATTTCCTGTATGTTTCATCTACGAATTAAAATAGATTTGGCTACTATCTACAACCATAAAATATATTTATCTACAACATGATAACAATCGACATGAAATGCATCTAAATATATCATTACAACATCACATAAATCATTCTTATTTACATAGTGTTCATGCACATCAATAACACATAAATATACACAATAACAAGATAAAACACTTATCTTATAAAAACGTTTTTGCAACCACCTGCTTAGGATGGACGTTCCACCCAACCATAGACTGATTGTTACAAATATCAACATCAAATGACCCCTGAGATGAGGGTAGTAATCCACAAAAGAGGGTGGTCTCTCATAGTCCACTGACAACTCATAAAACTCACAGCCCAACTGATATTCTCCTACAACTATCCATATTTTTTACCAACTCTCTTCCTCTTGACTTGTCCAACCCAAGGAATGTACCCATTCACTGATGTCAATCCCTTGGGCCTCCCATTCATTTATCAGGGTTTGTATGGCACAAGTGACCAATAATATCTCAACTGGGAACTCAGGGAACTTGCTACTAGGAAAACTAGCAACAACCAATAGAAAACACTTGTTGTTTTAGTGAAACTCACATAAGAGTTCACTCTTCAGGAATGAAAACACGGTTCTTCAATTTCTAGCTCCAAAAATGCTCCAATACCCTCCAACTTTCTCTATAATTCACCCTACATGGCTACACCAACTCCCAACTCTCTTTCTTTCTCTCTCCTTACTCCTCATGCACAAAAAATCAATGTGTAAAAATGCTCTCCCAACCCATACGAATTTCCTATCTTTGTCTTGCCTTTCTTGACTCACACTCTTACCCAAGCTGATTGTACTCAACCTCAATGTGCCCAATAACTTTAGGATGTGACTACTCACACCCACCCTTTTACATGTATTAAATTATTGGCTTTTGGAACATTCAATCAGAATTTAGGAGATTCATACACCAATAGAAAAATTTAGGAAAAATGGGTGGAATTAATATACATGGGTAATTCCCCCTTGGACCCCTCTTGGCCATTGTCCTAGATACTCCCCTCTCTTGTGGATTAGTTCAACCCTTACATCTTTTCCATGTCCCCTTAGAATTTGGTATCACATTTTATTATTAAAACATTGAAATACAATTCACATATTACATTGCTTTGTCCGTAACCCCACATTATATCTACATAAGAATTAATTGAACCGAGGATTATAGTGGGGATGTTACATTGCCTATGGTGTTGGCCATTTACCCTTTCTATCCACCTGACATATAGACATATTTATGGTATGGTAGGTTCTTTCTTGGATGTGTGTGTTTTTAGGACATAGTGGATAGGGATAGGGGAGGGGGGAAACAAATAGTTGGTTGTTTGGTTGGGCCCTTCCTTGTATGTATACAAAAAAGTAAGGACCATACAATCTATTTTTTTTCCTTATGTCATTCATAAATAAATTCATCCAGTCTAGCTAATAGATATGAAGGAATAAAAAGGTGCTATTTATCTATAGTGTGGGTGAAACATCCTTCTTTCTATTCAGATCTTCTCCTTGATTGCATGCATGGAGGAATGGTTGGATCAATTCTCTAGAATTTGGCATTATGAGATCTAAAAATAAAATAACATAATAGAAACAAATTTCCCAATGGAGGAAAAAAATCAACATATATCTATACTATCGAAGACATAGACCCAAGTTCTGTGAATCCTCTCATGCTCATCATTAGTTGGTAAGACTAAACCTCAAACCCTCTCAACTAAATGTTTGTATTCTCATTTTCCCCATCTCTGTGTTGCAACCAAGCATCAACAATCCACCTCATCAAAGAAATATATGGGACTTTTGAGTCTTAAGATAAAATTATAGTTGTCTAGTTGGTAATGATATGAGTGAATTATCATCCTTTCTATTTTCATGTCTTACTGGATAGTGATCGAGACCTTTGAAAAGAAAATATTTATTGCCAACAAAACTTGACAAGTGGATCACTAGTTTTAGTGAATTGAATTTATAAGGAATGTTTTCTTCCCTCGTTCTAGCTAACTAGCTCAGATAACCTTTGTATATTATTTTTATACACCCCCCTTGAGAAAACTAAGCAAAGCTTAGGGAGCACATGAAGAAAATTGAGATGTAATATAACAAACCAAATAAAAAAGTCATTGATGAGTCTCAATGTCATTCTATTTATGTACATTCAAAATTTGTTTGGAGGATGCAAATCCATATTGGATGCTTGTTAAAGTTACCCATGAGAACATAACAACTTCTTCCATTGTGGCAAGGATACACAACAAAAAAACATGTTGAATGATTGTTTCTCACACATTTCCTCAAGTTATAGTTTGCAAAGATATGACTGAATAAACCTAGAGTTGAGGGGTCAAGACAAAATATAAATATAGTAGAGTAGAGTAGGGGTCCTTCTTATGTCAGTCTAGTCCTGACTAAAAGGGAAATTGGGAAGTGAGGTCCTATGGCTGCCTTATTGTTCCCACCTGTCCTCTAGTTATGCTTTATTTTTCTATCTTTTTCATTTGAAATAATGGGTTTGAATGAAAAAAATCCACTTATATCTCAATAAATAATAAATCCATAATTCCTAATGGATCAATACTCTTTATAAATTTATGACATCTTTCAATTGTACTAATAATCATAAATTTATGCTCTATATGTTGAGGGATTACACTATCTTGAGTGAGTTAAAGTGATATATATATATATATATATATATATATATATATATATATATATATATTGGAAACAGTAACTAGTGCTTTGTGAATTACCCAAATTAAATTTTTAGAATTGTGAATTACGCAAATTACCTTTCCATAACTGTGAATGCTTGAGAATTACTAGTGATTCTTGAACAAATTTCTAGTCACAAATTACTAAACAAGGAATCCCAATTTCCAAGCAATGAATCCACTATAGCAGTGTATCCAAAGTTTGAAGCTTAGATCCATATCTGAATTATAACAAGAGTTAGAGAGAAGGGGATCCCATTCACATCCCCATATATTAAGTTAATACTTTCTGGACATTGATGGATAGAATGATCAAAATAATTTCATGATATATATGGTGGGATGTGGCACTAGTGATCAATAGATCGATCTCAAAGTCTTCACAAAGATGTGTCACAGACTGTAGTTTCCAATATCAGTAAATGTTTTTTATGCCTAACTCATAGGCCTAGGTTATAGTAAATCCCATTTCATTCTTGGCAGTTACCTTCACAAATCACAACAAACCAACCATAGTCATGTTGAGAAAGTGTTTTCATTGATGTCAAAGTGGGGAAATTGTTGATAAGTTGTTGTCATTGATGTCAAAGTAACTAAAAGTGTGACAATGAGTGGTGTCATTGATATCGTTTTCATTGATGTCAAAGTAAGTCCTAGACTACTGATGTGGAAGCTGAAATTGTTGAGGTCATTCGTTGAGTGATGTAGTGTAGATGTCAATATGTGCGTCTCCAACATGTTTGTCTATATGAATTCAAGATTCGGGTAATAACAAAAATTCTAGTAATAACGTGTCAAATGGAGGAATACGAGATTCTGGTAATAACTAAAATTTCGATAATAACATGTCGACTATAGGAACTCAATATTATGGTAATAACGTGTTGATTGTAGGAACTCAAGATTCCAATAATTACATGTTGAACTACAGGAAGTGACTCAACTACAGGAACGCGAGATTTTGGTAATGACGTATCAATAACGATTGGCTAAGGAAAGGACATGATCACATTAACTTTGTCAAGATGAGATTATTTATTATTGGTGGTGTTCACACAACAATTATTTATTTATGGAAGACAGTCTAAAATGATCTATTGATATGGTCAAGGTCTTGACATGGTCAAGAAAAATACTGTGGCCTTATATCATATTATTTATTTTTCTATGGGCAATGAAACCACTACAGAAACTAGTATAAATATTTTATCAAGTTGAAGGGTATGGAAGATTTTGAATTATGAAGAAGCGTAAGTTGATATGATTTAGGGACAAGGAGAATAATATAGGAACATGAGTGGTTAGAAGAAAGGGTGCAACTATATTGAAGATCAAAGAGCTAGAAATGAGACTGCAGAAGGATTTCTAAATCTATATTGCAATATGAAAGGTATGTGATTTAACCCTAAATAGATATTACTCTTAACTGTAATGAAGTAATTATGCAATGATGTGAAGTATGAAATGACTCTGGCTTTGGACCCTTGAGGAGTCCGTAAACATTGAATAACTTATTTACTTCAGGGTGGTAGGGTGGTGCAAGGGAGATGATTTGTGTCCTCATCCTTATAACAAGTTGGTGCCTGACAAGTTGGTGCTTATATATTTTAAGTGGGTTCTTACAAAGATGATTTGTGTCCTCATCCTCATAACAGGTTGGTGCATGGAAAGTTGGTTCTTGAAGATTATAAGTGTGTTATTACACTAAGGATTGGTATCCACATATTCTCATCAGGTTGGTGCCTATCAAGTTGGTTCTTGAAGAGTTGTAAGTGGGTGCTTACTACAAGGATTGGTGTTCCTCATAGGTTGAATCTTATAAAGAATGTAACTCTTTATTGATATAATAAGAAGATGATTTGTGTTTTTCTACCATATGTATTTCCACATAAAATATCTACGGATTGTTCCTTTGTGTTAAGATTAATTCTCTACATTGCTTATGATTGACTATGTGATGACTAGTTAAGATGGAAAAAAGAAAAAGTGGTTAAAATGTGAGAAGTACTGATTCACCCCCACTCAGTATGAATGAATATTCCAACAATTGGAATTAGAGTAGGTTCCTTTAGTGACATCCTAACAGTTGGAAGGAATATTCTTCAGAAATAATGGCGAGTCAAGATCTCTATTCTCCAACTAGACCTCTTCTATTTGATGGAGAAAACTACGCTATACGAAGTATAATAATGAAGACATATTTTCATATACTAGGATATGATATTTGGTATGTAGTTGTGAATGGTCAAACAACTCAAAAAACCCTACCAAAAGGTGCAACTGCAAAGAGGTTTCATAAAAACAATGCAAGAGCATTGAGTGCAATTTTGACTGGTCTATCACAATAAAAAAAATGCAAAATGGGACAGTGCACATCAGCCAAAGATATTTGGGACAAGATAAAAGATATTTAAGAAAATAAAGGAGCCTTAGACACATTAAAATGGACAAGGATAGAAGAAAACAAAGAAAATGAAAACTAAGATAGTGAATTAGATGCTGAAGAAACCTACATTCCTAGAAATCCCAAGAAAGGATCAGGAAAATACAAAGGTGAGTATTTTTTCTTTAATTGTGAAGTAGGACACTTTTCTACTGAATTCCCTGATTTAAATATTGGAAAGAGCAATGAAAATGATGATTTCATATTCAGAACTGATGAGACTGAGAAGAATGAAAAAAACCTTATAGACAAAGGAAGAAACTGCATATCAATGAGGACAACAATTGTTATAATTACAGTGACAATGAAATATAAGACAATATTGAGATTGAAGAGGAAGAATATCTATAAATAGAACACATTTGTCCCTTAGAATAAATAGACATAATCAAAGAGAAGAATAGAAAGCTGAAAAATGTATTGCCGAAGTATGAAGATGAGATAGTTGAGCTTAAATGAGAACCTACTTTTGATCAATATGAAATTACAAAGCTCAGAAGAGATAATATATTACTAAAGGATCATCTCTATCAAAGCATTGAAGAAAAAGAAGAAATAATTAAATTTCAAATTGAAGAGGCAAAAGTAACACATGAATTGACAGAAAGACAACTAAAATAAAATGATCAACACTATGAGAAACTTGAAGCATCGAATTCCTCTTTGAGAAAATAATTAGAAGAGGAAAAAGGATAGAAGAATTAGTGAGAAGTCAACTGAAAGAAAAGGATCAATACAGTGAGAATATAAAGGATAAAATTGATTCCTTAACAAAGGAACTGAACAAAACAATTAATCATTTAAATAGAAGTTTGAAATTTGAAAAGAGTACAAAAATATTTGACGAAATTCTCAACTATCAAAGGTCACCAATTATCAAAACAAGTCTAGGTTGTGAAAATAATCATAACACTCTTGAAGAGGATGAAATATGCAAGTCAATTGACGCGAAGGATGAAATCAATAAAAATTATCTTAAAATCTCAAATTGCAGTGAATACAACAACATGGAAACAAAGTATAATCATCCAAGATCTTACAGGAATAAACTTAAAAGAGTTGCACCTCCAAGGAGACAATTTACTAATAGGTATTAAAATTTTTGTTTCACCTAATATTTCTCTTGTAACAATTTTGGGCATAGAGTAGTAGATTGTAGAGTCCATGTAAGAAACAATTATGTAAGAAAATGAAGTGCCAAGAATTTCTATGTGGAAAACAAAAATAGAAAACTCCGTAAAAATGTTGATATAAATATTAAATGTTGGAAATGCAACAATTTTGGGCATATTGTAAGATTCTGCAAAAATGTAGTCTGTTAAAAATGTAACAAATTTGGTCACAAAGATCAGAAGTGCAAAAGCATGAAAGCATGGAGGAGGAAATTAGAAGATAGTAAGAAGGATGAGGAAAAATGTTAGCTATCCCTATATAATCAAAATAGAGAAAGGAGTACCATTTCCAAACAAAAGAAAGGAAAGTGCATAAAAGTGTGGAGAAGGAAATAAGAAGTTCACAAGAAGCAAGAACATGAACCAACAACATATGCTGACAGTGAATGTTTAAGTCACAAGATAGGGAACCAGATCAAGTATCTCCTCTTGAAGAAAGACAACGAAGAAAGTGTAATAATTGAAATAGAGGTTTATCTTACAATTGGTGATGAAACATAATGTGTCCTGTATGTTAAGGATTTGAAATTTAATCATCTCCATACTAACAATTGATTAACACATTTGTAAAATGAGGAAGACCCCAAAATTGAGGTGGAAATAAGAGGTTTGATGAAAGTTTCATAAAAAAACACAAAGGATAAGAGTGACCATAAATGAAATAAGGCTCAAAAATTACAACAAGGAAGGATAGTACATTCACAGGGGGAGATACTTCAGAAAAATACAAGAGAAAGAACAATCTAAGGGGGGGAAACACAACAAAAGGACCTATGAAGAAGAATATGAAGCATAAATATAGGGGGAGTAGTTTCAGAAAGAAAGAGAAGGTATAACACTCAAAGGGGGAGCATTCCATGTTCCCAAAAGGTGTAATCAGTTAGGAAGAGTGTCCCTTTTGTCATTGGTATCAAAGGGGGAGAGTAACAATAAAACCATGAGGGTTCAAACATACAATTGCAGGGGGAGAAAAATTTCAACAAAGTACAAAAGTATTTCGGACAAGTGAGCAATCTGGTAAAATTTTTGGTTTTACTAGGTTTCCATCAATGACAAAGGGGGACATTGTTGAGAAAGTGTTTTCATTGATGTCAAAGTGGGGAGATTGTTGAGAAAATGTTTTCATTGATGTCAAAGTGTCTGCAGATGTGTCAAAGAGTGGTGTCATTGATATGATTTTCCTTGATGTCAACGTGAGTGCTAGACTGTTGATGTGGCAGTAGGAATTATTGAGGTCATTGATTGAGTGATGCAGTGAAGTTGTTAGTATGTGTGTCTCCATCATGTTTGTCTATAATAATTTGGGATTCTAGTAATAATTTAAATTCTGGTAATAATGTGTCAAATGTAGGAATTCAAGATTCTGGTAATAACTAAAATTCCAATAATAACATGTTGATTGTAGGAACTCGGGATTTAGGTAATAACTGAAATTCTGGTAATAACATGTTGATTCTGGGAACTCAGGATTCTGATAATCATATGTTGAACTAATTGAAGAGACTCAACTACATGAACTCAGGATTCCAATAATGACATATTGGTAAGAGTTGGCTAAGGAAAGGACGTGATCACATTGAATTTGTCAATATGGGATTAGTTATTGTTGGTGGTGTTCACACAACAAGTATTTGTTATGGAAGGAAATATGAAATGGTCTATTTATGTGGTCAATATCTTGGCATGGTCCATCAAAATACATTGGGATTATACCATAGTATTGTTTTTCCTATGGGTAGTGAAACCACTACAAGAACTAGTATAAATATTTTATCAAGTTGAAGAGTATGCATAAGTGTGAAGTATGAAGAAGCGTAAGTTGATCCGAGTTAGGGGAAAGGATCATATCATAGGAAAAAAGAGTGGTCATAATAAATGATGCAACTATACTTAAGATATGAGAGCTAGAAATGAGTCTGCAAAAGAGTTTTTGACTCTATATTGAAATATGAAAGGTATGTGATTTAACCCTAAATAGATACTATGCTTGATTGTAATGAAGTAATTCTGCAATGATGTGAGGTATGGAATGACTTCGTTTTGGGAGCCTTGAGGAGTGTGTAAAACTTATACGCTCTAAGAAGGTTTGAGAGCATGGAGATTTATTTTTCATATTCAGAAATAAATGCAGGAATATCATATTATGAAATAATAGTAGTTATAGGAAAAACATATCTAAAGTTATAGGAAAAACAGATCCGTGGGAATCAAAGATTATAGGAAAAGTATATCTTAAAGAATCAAAGATTACAAGAAAAATAGATCTATAGGAATATCATATTATGGGAAAAACAGATCTATAGGAATAACCAATTACGGGAAAATAACATCTACATGAATAGTCGATTACAGGAAAAGTAGTTCTATAAGAATCACATATTACATGAAAAATATATCTACATGAATAAAAAATTATGGGAAAAGCATATCTACAAGAATAAATGATTATGAGAAAAGAAGATCTACAAGAATATCCGATTACATGAAAATTAGATCTACAAGAATAGATGATTACAGGAAAAGCAGATCTATAGGAATAAAATATTACAGTAAAAGTTGATCTACATGAACAAAAATTACGAAAAAGACATATCTACAGGAATACCATATTATAGGAAAAGCCAATATAAAGGAATAGAAGATTACAAGAAAAATAGATTACGAGAAAAAAGGATCTATAGGAATAGTATATTACAGGAATGGTAAAGATGATATCAGTTGTGTAAGGTTTTGTGATTTATCAAACATTGAACAACTTATTTACTTCAGGGTGGTAGGGTGGTGCAAGGGTGAGGATTGGTTTCCTCATCCTCATAACAGGTCGGTGTTGGAATATTCAATAATACTGAGAGGGGGGGTGAATCAATATTAGGAAATTTTTACCATTTTTAACCACAACATGTAAAGATTAAGTTATCAACAATTTATCACTTATTATTGCATTCAAGATATCATAAACACATAATCACAGATACATAATACAAAAGAGTTTTACGTGGAAACCCAAATGGGAGAAAACCACAAAACATTTTTTAATGTATCATAATATTACATCCACTGGAAGCACCAACTTCCAAAAATTCTCCAGCACCAACTAGGAGGCACCAACCCCCTTGTTTATAGGATCCAACCTGAAGGAAGATACAACTCTCTAAATTCTCCATCTTTAACTAGAAGGAGGCTCCAACCCCCTTTCATTTCCCCTTCCTTCCTCCCTTAAATATAAATAAAAGAATCAACCTGTCACTATTACTAAAACTGATACTGATACATTACCATCATCAAAACTTGTTCAACCCCAATAACCACATAAAGCTTATTCCAAGACCTTCAAAATCTCCCCCAAATCATATGCCCAAAATCACCAAGATATTCCTCAAGCATGTAGGAAAACCTCCAATATGTGCTTCAAAGATATATAGAAAAACATACCTTTCATCATGTGAAAACCCCCGTGCATGAGATCTCAGATCATCAAACCTTCTTCAACTTCAACATCAAGGAAGGAGAATTTTCTTCAAAACTTTATTCAACGTCACGGGACTAGATGGGAAATGAGTGGGGCCTCACGTGTCAAGTCCTGGATAACCGGTGCAGTCCTCTCAGGACACCCTATACTTGACCCGTGGGGGTCACCTCAAATAGGGTTTCCTGAAAACCATTCTCACATCTACAGCTTCGTGAACTCCCTCCTTCACACAACTCTGCTACTTCACTTGCACTAAGAGATTAGAATATTCCTTGATAAAAATGAGAGGCTCTTTATGTGTATTTATATCCTTCCAAGTACCTTCTTTACTTTTCTTTAGGTTTGAACAATAACTTCTTGTTTGCAACTATTTTTCTCCTTTACTTGATTTTGTTGTTGGCTTATAACATCTTGTTTGCAACCGCTTATGGTCAAATTTTACACGATCATCTTTAAGAGGGAATATCTCCTAAACCATGAGGAACCAAGTGGCCTTCCACCTACTGTTTGAAATGAATTGACAAGGAATATCAATCCATGGAGGTTTTTAATACACTTTCAATGTAATTCATACTATTTTACTTCAATCAAATATGGGCTCCATGAACACACCTCTAAGGATTTCTGACCATATTTCTAGGGCTTCTTGAACATACATTGTAACTTATTTTCTTAACAACTAGGGATTCTTGTAGGCTTCTTCAAAGTGTCTACCCGTGAGGGCCATGATTAGAGCTACACCATAAGGGAACCACGTTGTAGACTCCTTCAAATAAACCCATCACTTCTAGATACTTCTAGACCTGCTTCGATGCTTCTTCTAGGGTTGACATCAATGAAAACCAAATTTCCAACAATCTCCCCCTTTGAAATTAATGGCAACACTCATAATTACCCTATGACCATTTATCCCCCTATATTCATGCTTTTGATCTTTCTCTCCCCCTTTGACATCAATGGAAAAGGGTAGCTTCACCTGATGATTTTTGTCCCCCTGTCTTCTTTGCAAAATGTTGTGTGGATCAATTTTGGGCAGGAACTACTCCCATATTTTGTCAAAGATGCTCAAAGGTCTCCCTTGGGAGAGGTTTGGTGAAGATATTTGCAATTTTTTATTTCTCCCCAATGTAATCCAACTTGATATTCTTTTCTGTGACTTGTTCTTGTAGAAAGTGGAACTTGATAGGAATATGTTTGGTTTTGGAATGCATCACTGGATTCTTGGAGATGCTTGTAGCACTAGTATTGTCATAGAGTATTGAAATAACTTCGTGAATATTGAAATATACCTTAGTGAAACATGAAACTACTACAATATATTCTTATTTTTTTGTGGACAAGGATAATGAAGACTGCTTCTTTCTCAACTAGGACAGTAACCAATCACGTAAGTAGAAGGCCACTCCGATGGTACTTCTTCTATTATCAATGCTTATTTCCCAATATACATATGTGTAGGTGACCACAATCATCTCATTCCCTTTAAGATACCATATTTCAACCTCTATTGTTACTTTGATATATCTAAATATCCTCTTTACTGCCATAACATGGGTTTCCTTTAGTGCTGCTTGAACTCTTCCAACCTATCTAACTGCTTGCATCACATCTAATATTGAGGTGGTCATATAGAGTAGGATTCCAATCATCAATCTATAGAATCTCTGATATACTTCTTTAGATTCATCATATTTTCTTAACTTGCAACCAGTCACCATAAGATTACTTATATGTTTTCAATATTCCATTTTGAATTTCTTCAACGTTTATTTGATGTACTTGGTTTGGGAGATGAAGATACCTTTATCTAACTCAAATATATGGGGTCCCAAAAATAAATTCAACTCACCAAGTAAGGATATTTTGAACTCACTCTGCATGTCCTTGGGAAAATTCTGACTCAACCTATCATCATCACTTCCAAAGATGATGTCATCCATATATACTTCAATGATAAGTATTTTTTCCTAATCCACTTTTATGTAGATATTTATATCTTCATTTCCCTTTTTGAATCCTTGTGTTTGTAAGTACTTTTCCAATCTTTAATACCAAGCTCTAGTGGCTTGTTCAAGTCCATATAGAGATTTCTTCAATATGCAAACATAATATTCCCTTTAGAAATGTTGATTTTACATCCATCTGATAGACTGTAATTCTTTTGGAACAAGCATAGGTGTTGGCAACCAGATATTCATGTTGTTTTCATCGATATTTAAAAAATAGATTTAATGGAATAAACGTTTTTAATGGATGACTGTTTGTATCTGTGAAGACTTCAATTATGATTTATGGTTTGAAAAATCACTTTATTGGTTGTGTGTTTTTGAGTGCATTTCTTTCAATAAATATCTCGTTTATTCATGTTTCAATTTCATGATTGTTTAAGCATGAAATTAAAACAAGATTGGTCTGAAAACATCATACATATTCTAAATCTTCTCTATGTGAAATTGGATGAGTACCTAAAAAAAAGTAATGATCTTAAGAATCTTAGAGGGTATTGAGCTTATTGATTTGTCAATGGTTTCTTTACCATTAGCATACAAGTTGATCACCTTTGGGGTATGCCTTAGTCATTTAATACATTTGGAGTTTTGATTATCACCTATCACCTCCACGATCGCTCATGAAACTAAAACTATGATATAAATTGAAATATGAACGCTATCCCATATTGTCATATCACACTCTAATCGTTGTTGTACAGGATTGTCAACCATGCTCTAAAACAATTACACCCTCACCCTACTGGCTTAAGATCACATTCATTGCCTTGGTGTTGGTGCTTCATTTTGGGGTTAGGTTGTTAATAAAGGAGGTGGATTTCAATTACGCATGTCCTCTCATTCAACATTCACACAACAACCTGAGTGGCAGCTATGGTGGCTTTCTCTTGAAGCCTTATTTATTGGGTCACCTCCGAAAATGTAGAGCTTATCCTTCATATCAGGTGGTTTCAAACATACACCCCTCTTCACTACTCCCATTGTTATATTGTGACCAAACGCATGGACCCTATGGTAAGGATAGAGAAGAATGGCTCACAGGCTCGACTCTCCCATGATGACATTGTGGACGATCTTGTGGTTTTTGGGTGGGTTAAGTTCATACAATCATTCAAGGGATTTAACCTTGAAGTCGCTCAGGAATTTTACCAAACCCTTGATGATACTAAGGCCAAGATAGGTGATTTACAGTTGGAAGTTAGTGAGGATTCGAATGCAGAAGCCATAGGATTGTCCCAAGAAGGAAATCATTGGTTCAAGAATTTCAAATTCAAAGGTATCCCTTGGCACCTACTAATGGTTTCCAAGAGGTAGCGCTACGATGTCAAAGGTACACCAATAGTTTTGTTTAAACCTTGATGGCACGATTTAATGTTAATAATCAAGCAATTCATCACCTATGAGGGATGACATGGACTTGTTTTCTTGTTTCATATTTGTTTGTTAATGGTTTTCTTAGGGTTTGGTTTAAACATGTCGTTCTACTTTCTTAAAATCCTTCAAAAAAATGGATAGATTTTACCAAAGGAAAAACCTTAATGCACAGTCCAACTTATTTCAGTATGGCCTCATTCGAATCTTGGTCATTTCACTATTGTCAAAGGTTGGGGATAACTGGAAATATTTTGTGGATAGGAATGGTTTCACTCCACTCACACCTAAAACCATTATCGTCTCACCCCTGCATTTTCATGAGCCCGCCAACCCTTGCCCATTGACTCATTCTTTTAGAAACCTTCATGTCGAATTGCAAGAATACCATGTGTCACTTATCAAAACCCCTCTTGATTTTCATAAATCTCCTAGAGGCACACACCAAAGGCACGATTTTGTTCCTAAAAAATCTCTAGAATATGTGTTGGGTAAATTGAAGAACAAGGTCCTTGTTATTCCTAATCCCAGGCAAGATGTGGTTGATTTAAATGAAATTAAAACTAAGAAACAAGGCAGAATTAAAACACAAAGGGTTCCAGATATTCATTTCAAGAACAAAATATTCGGTTGACTCCTTTCTAGAATGGTCACGAATCGACATCACAATCGTGAAAAGCCTATCCCTATTATTGATGTCTAAGATCGGGTTTCTGTTGATGATACCGGTGCTGATGTACTCCAATATGATGTTTTGTCCAATTTGCCTCCTTTTTTAAAGGAACAAGAAGGTTTCTTAGGTATTCAGTATGATATCAAAAGGATCATGGAACATGGTAAATCTCCCACTACAGATCAGACTCATCCATTACCAAATGTAGAATCGTTGTATTGTGAGAGTTGTTTTGACTAGATCGAAAGATACTATCAAGATATTCCTTACCTACAGGCGCAGTTGAATCAAGTGATCACTCAGAACTCAGTTCTTGAAAAGGAAAATGATGATCTCAAAGATTGCAGTTTATCGAATTCACACAAAGCCAACAAGCATTTCAAGAGATCAGGAAGTGTGGTTATTAAAAACTCCACCAGTTTCAATGATATTATAAACTCATATTTGTCTGATGTTTCTCTTTCAAATTTATAATTGGTAAATAGTTTTCTTGTAATTCATGATTTAATTTTGTTTGGATAATAAAGAAATTCATTTTGATTTTATTTTTATTTAAACCAGCTACAGAATCGAAGATTCCATAGCTTGTATTTTAAATTATTTATTTGATTATTGTCTAATTTAGATTTCCTTTTTTATCTCAAGTGAACAAAAGTTCAATGTGCAACGATTAACGAAATGAGTCAAAAGTTGGGCACATAATGGACTTGTAATTTTTCTTTTTTTGGAAAACAATGTTTTAATGATGTAGCGATTTTGGATTGTAAGATTTCAACAAAATTATCTTTTTGGTTATTTTGTTTTAGTAAAAGCTTATTAAAAAAGATCTATCTATATCTTGCATGATATGAGGAACAAATTAGGAACTTGTTTAAATTGCACTGGTTTCCCAATGATATCGACAATTCCTCTTGGACCATATGATGGAATTATTTTTTTGAAAATATATGGGATACAATTTACTCATTGGCTTTCGTCATTTTGTAGATTGTGCAATGTTATCATTGTTTCTCATGTAATTTCTGGATGCGAAATTTTATTTTTGTCAAACTAGGTTTAGTTTGTTCTACATATAACCTTTCACGTAATATTTTTCTTTACGTGGTTCCTTATATTTTTTTTCTGTTGATATCTTTCATTGATCGTTGTTGGAGCTCAGAAATGTCCTATTCTCATCCACCTTTCCCTTCATCATTCTTCACATTTCATCTCCCCATTAACCTTTCACGATATCATTTCCATAAATATACTTGAGTTTCACCTTATTGTTCTCCACTTTATTCATTTTAGTATTAAAAGGGAATTTGTGATTAAATGTTAGAAAATTGACATGTTTTCATATATATCTCAAATATGTGTGAGCTTTGTAAT
>SNQJ01S0038107.1:1237-14666 GCA_010110895.2 Picea sitchensis | reverse complement strand
AGGTTGACAAATTAGATAGTTGGGAAATTACTACAACTCAATTAATACAACATTAGTTCAGCCCAATATAATGATTGTTGTTCCTTTTGTCATGATTGTTGTTCCTTTGAACATAACGATTGTTATTCCTTTTGTCATGATTGTTGTTCCTTTTGTTCTTATTGTTGTTCCTTTTGTAGGTCGTGCTATTCCTTTGAATAGAACAACTGTTGTTCCCTTTATGATTGTTGTTCCTTTCTAGGTGTTGCATCTCTGGAGGCTGGTTATTGAAAATGGAAGGTAAGAACCTACGTAGGCGACAAGTAAAACGCTTGTTCCAGCGCCTACCTTTGGTTGATGCATAGAGGTTGTTTTTAGGACATCTTTAGAGCCCAACAATCGTCTATCCAAGCATTTTGAGTTTACATCTAATGTTAGGTAGTTGGTAATACCATTTGCTGAGATTTGCAGTTTCTTTAATTTTCAGTTATTTGACATTTTAAAGTCACGTGAGATAAAATCATTTGTCTTTCTGTCATCATAGACTTGTTTCGGAATATAAATTACTTCTCTGAGTTTTTTCAAGAAGTATTATTCTTGTTTTTGTCATATATTTATACTTGACACAGGTTAAGTTGAGCTTATAAAAATATAGAGAGACAAATCTAGCTTAGTACTATTGATTAGCTTAAGGTTAGTTAGTTTATTATTTATTTAATTTGTAGATTTGTGAATGAATAACGATTGCATCATTTTAACGTTAAATTCTTTGTCCATTATCGTTATATAATTTTCAATCTTATTCACTCATTGTTTATTAGTTTGTCAGTTACTGTAATAGAACAATTTTGTTTATTTTTCATCTTGTTTTGATCCATTAGTTGAAAAAATTTATTTTCACAAGGATTTACTTAAACCTTGTAATTGTATATATCTTTTGTATATAATACTGTCATTAGTTAAGCAATTGCAATTAATATGTCGATTGATAGAATTGTACCTTTAATTAGTTCACTTATTTTAGTTATTTTAAAATCCTAGTTGGCTAATGGAGCCATAAAACCCATCAGGATAGATCATTCAAAACGGCTTGAGTTAAATAGACAACCCTGGTCCAGATCTTCCCTTATTGTTGATGATGTGTCATAAATGCCCGAAAACAAATGGTGCTAGAAGGAGGGCCTGGAATCCATTTATGGCACAAGAAGGCCATAGGACTCCCCCAAGCAATTTTTCTCCTAGCATGACACGTAGTCGCTGAAACCCTAACGTTACACTTGACCCAGCTACTACTTCAGAAACTACTCCTGACATTCTTGTTGAGCCAGTGACACCATTTCCTCAAGGGATTGATGTACATGAAATTTTTCGCCAACCAATTTTGATAACTCAAAGTGCTTTGTCCCGAATCGAACATCCTGGTAGACAATTAAATCAACCCCTTAATTTCTCCAATCTACAAGAACAACCTCTTGAAACTGGTCTTCCTGATAACACATTAGGCGGTAATATCACCAATCCTTCTGAAGAAGTAATCCTAGTTGTTGGGGGATCTGGTCTCCCAACATCCCCACTTGGTTCTTCTCCACCCTCTTAAAGAGAGGAGTCCTCGGACAAAGGCAATTCTTCATTTGAACGATCTCAACCTTCAATTCCACCAACTCCTATGGAAAACCAAAATAATCCACCAGAACTTGTCTCGATCAAGATGTCGTTGAAGTACTTGGACCCCAACACACGTTTCCCAAACATCCGAAAAAGTGTCTACCCAGATTCGACCCATATTTGAAGCAATCAACTGAAGATCGCATCAATAAATTCATGTTAGTTGTTAGGCTTCGGAGCGTCGAGCACAAGGATATTTTGTGTAGGTTATTCGCTTACACTTTTGAGGTGAATGCCTCAACCTGGTATTTTGCGCAACAACCCCAAACCATCATCTCTTGGGATAAGTTTGAAACATTCTTTCTAGAAAAAATTGGAGATGCTTATAAATCTCCAGAAGTCTTGGTAATGGAACTTTCTAGTATGAAAATGAAGCCTAAGGAAAAATTTAAGGATTTCAACCAGAGATTCCTTACGTTAGAAAACAAAATCCTTGTAGATTCAATGCCTATGGAAAACTTGATTGTTGCATATTATACCAAGGCCCTGCATTAAAATATAGCTATATGGGTTAAAAGGTCCAAAAAGAACACATTAATAGAAACCTTTGAGGAGGAAGTCCTTATCAAGAAGGAAATTCCAAGTTTAAAAGATAGTTCAAATAGTGAGGCTGAAACAAATTCCTCTTCTAAAAAGAAAATAGAAATTCTCACTAGAACTCCTCAAAGTAAAAATCAACAAGAAACATTACACTTGGAAAGTTTGCAGAAAGATTTCTAGAAATTATCCAATCAGGCTGTAGACTTAAAAAGTCCATTGAGGAGGCATCTACAAGTAAAGGAAGATATAGACCACCTTTTAGGAAAACTTTTCCTCCAAATCGGCCAAACCCGACCATAGAAGGTATGAACTTTGAAGGACTACAATACGCTTTGCAAGCAATACTGGAAGCACATGATAACGTTGTTTATGTACCTCCTGAAAATCAAGACGACATGGGTGAAGAGAAAACACCTGATGATGAGGATTCATCTCCTCCCATTTTCAGACATTTGTCGGACAACATCTTTCAAGCGATTTTTGAAATTGTCCATCCTTATAACACTCAAAGTAAAGTACAAAACAAACTTCCACCCGAAACAAGTAGGAATACGGTTTCCAAAAAACCAAAACAAATTGAAACCAAACAAAACCCTATTGCCCTAGTTTTGGAATATGATTTGGTTGAAGATCTAAAAAAACTAGGGGAAAATATATCAAGTTTTGAATTACTTAAATTCCCTCTTATCCGAAAGAAAATGCTCTAAAGTATAGCTGAAAATAATAAAAAGAATGACTCTATCAACAAGAAATCAACAGAAAATGACCCAAATAAAACAAAATATGTCTGCGGTAAAAAATCATCTGAAAATCAGGATAAAAGGGACATATCAGAGAAAACTATTGGAAATTTAGATAAGACTATTTCAGGTACAACCATAAAAAATTAGCATAATTTTGTTGTCTTGTCACGAAAAAATGTACCTTCTTTTTTATTAACTTTCAAAATTTTCAACAGAAATGTACATAACTGCATGGATGATTCTGGCGCGTCATCAAATGTAATGCCTCTATCTGTGTGTCAGAAAATTAATGTTGAGGTAAAATCTTCTGATTTAAAAATCATTCAGTTAGACCGAACTAATGCCAAGGTCATTGGTGAACTTAAGAATGTATTGATAAGGTTTTCATCTAACCCTAAGGTCCACCAAGTAATTGATACAATTGTTGTTGACATTGCAGAAATTTATGGTTTATTTTTTAGTAGAGATTGGTCAGAGAAGTTACATGGCTATTTTTCTACATACTGGTCTCATATATGGTTGTCATAAAATTGACAGCCTAACAAGATCAGAATAAACAAAGATAGTTACCTCAAGTACAATGTTACATATTTAAACAATCCAAATGAGCCTTTTACAACTGCTGTAAATACAATTGAGGCATAGGGAATGAATACATTTTTTGGAAATTTCATGACTGAAATATACTCTATCACCGACCCAGAACAACAATCTGAAATATTGGCCTATACTCAGATGACAAATCTAAAAAATAAACCAAATATTGTTGATGACGAAGAAATCTGTTCATTATACTTTAATGGATCTAAATCCCAGGAAGGGGAAGACGTTGGTTGTGTATTGATCGATCCCAAAGGTAATAAAACATTTATTGCTTGTTGATTAGAATTTGAATGTACTAACAACACAATAGAATATGAAGCACTTCAGTAGGGACTAAAGAAGGCATTGGATCTGGACGTGCAAAACATGGTTGTATTTAGTGATTCTGAAATCATAGTCAAGGTAAAAAATGTTATTCATTGTCTATCACCTCATCTGAAAAACTACCAAACCTAGGTATGGAGATTAATACATAAAATTCTCTCTTTCAACATAAATTTCATTCCTAGGTCGAGTAATTCGGAATTTGATTTGTTAGCTAATGTTACCTAAAAATTATTGCATGATGAGGGTCTTTCTCCTAATGAATTATCGGTTGAATTTTTATTTAGGCCATCGATTCCCGACAACATCACAAATTGGCAGGTGTTTTATGAAGGTCAACAAATCATCAATTTTCTGCATATGGAATACACCTTCCAAGATGCGGTAATCGATGAAAGCACCCACAATGAAAACCTCGTAGATTTCACGGTAATATACGATCTTCGTTCCACGGAAGTATCATCCAAGATGGTAAAATCTATCCCCAAATTTGTTGTTAGATTAGAGAAATTTTATGATTTACATGACAAGTTTAGAGGGGTAGTCAATTGCAAAATGAATAGTTCCTCATTACTATATGAAACTGTAAATTTAGGAATGCAAGATAATCCTTAAAATATCAATCTGGGAAAAGGGTGTTCTGAACAAGAGAGATGTGCATTCATAAAAAATTTCAAAGAATTCAAAGATGTGTTTGCTTGGACATATGATGATCTAAATTTTTTTGATCCAAACATAATACAACATGTAATTCCCATGAAGCCCCAAACCAAACATACTGTAAAAAAGGAACTAAATAAATTACTCACTACCAAGATCATTTTTCCAGTCCGACATAATTAGTGGGTATCCAACTTAGTCCTAGTAAGGAAGAAAAATGGGGAAATTCGACTTTGTGTTTACTTTCGTAATTTGAGTCAGGCCTCTGATAAAGACAATTAGCCCCATTCCCACAATGGAACAAATTTTGCAACAAGTATATGGTTCTGAAAGACTATCCTTATTAGATGGTTTCTCAGGGTATAACCAGGTCCTTATGTCTCCATCAGATCAATCGAAAACCACTTTTCGTACCCCATGGGGCACCTACGCTTATAGAAAAATGCCTTTCAGATTGATCAATGTCGAGGCCACCTTCCAGATAGAAATGGACATTGATTTTCGGAGACTTATCAATCAATTAGTTGTTTTCTACCTAGATGATTTTACTATCTTTTCGAAGAACAAGAAAGATCACCTGTCTCATCTTAGGGTTGTGTTAGAAAGATGTCGCAAATTTGGGTATTTCACTCAATCCTAAGAAAACAGTCTTTGCAATAGAACAAGGAAAATTAATTGGATTTATAGTGTCTAAATATGGAATGATTATTGACCCTGAACGAACCCAAGCCATTGCCAACCTTCCCCCACCTTCTTCCAAAAAGGCAATGCAATCCTTTTTGTGTAAAATTAATTTTTTCAGGCGATTTGTTCCAAGATTTTCTGAGATGGTTAGATCTCTACAAAACCTGATAAAAAAGGATGTTCTGTACAAATGGGAATCAAAATAGAATCAATATTTTAATTCCATTAGGAAACCTATAACCGAATCACCCTCCTTGATGAGTCATGTTTTCTCTCAGGATTTCACATTGTATACTTTTGCATCCGACATATCTTATGCTATTGTTCTCACACAGAAAAAATGTTGAAAACGACGAGATACCCTGCTGTAAGAAAACTTTTAGTGCAGAAAGAGCTAAGGGAGAAAAGGGAAAATTGGATGACATCCCTTCAGGAGTATGATCTCGAAATACTACCAGCACAAATTGTTAGAGGTCAAGGCCTTTGCAAATTGGTAGCTAATTCAGCTGAAAAATTAGAAAATCAAATAAACACATCAGTTACAAATCTACATAACGAAACATAAATATGTTGTACACAAACTGTGTCTAATTCATGGTATGATAATATCAAATATTATTTTCTCCACGAAATTTATCCTTGTAAACTTGATCTAAAAAATAGAAGATCATTGAGGCTTAGATCTTCATCTTTTCAATTTATTAATGATATATTGTTTCAAAAGAATTTTGACGGTGTTTTCTGTGTTGCCTAGAAAAAGAAGAATCTGAAAAGGTGTTAGCTGAGATTCATTCTGACAATGTCGGGGGTCACTTTGGTGGAGATACAACTGCCAAAAAAGTACTTAGGTCTGGATACTATTGGCCCACTTTATTTAAATATGCTCACACTTTGGCACACAAATGTATAATCTATCAAAAGGTTGCATGACAGGTAAAGAAGGTTTCTTTCCCTTTACAACCTGTTACGGTAGACACACCATTTCATAAGTGGGGCCTAGATATTATAGGTCCGATTAATCCACCTTCCTCACAAAAACACAAGTATACTCTTATGGCAAGATATTATTTTACAAGGTGGTATGAGGCCTTACCATTAATGATAGTCAACACGAATCAGGTAGTTTTATTTTTAAACTCTCATATTATCACTCGTTTTGGAATACCTGAGCGTTTATTTTTCGACAATGCTTATTATTTATCTTCCCTGGATATGAATTTCTTCTCTTTAGAAAAAGGGATTAAGCTAGAATAATCTGCTAGCTATTACCCCCAAGGAAATGGTTTGGCTGAGTCAACGAATAAAAATCTGATCAAAATAATTAAAAGAACAGTGTCAGAAAATCACAAAAGTTGGCACAATGCATTGTGCAAGTCACTTTGGGTTGATAGTGTCACTCTAAAAGATTCCATAAACAATTCTCCTTTCTTCCTCGTTTACGGAAGGGAAGCCATCCTTCCTCCACACGTGTTTCTCCCTTCTCTGCAATTATAGTAGAAAGTTTAGGAAGAAGAATGTCCCCCTTTAGAGAATCAAATAAACGCCTTACTAAAATTGGATGAAGTAAGCACACAAGAAAAACATAAATTAGATCAACATCAATGAATTTTTAAAATTTGGTTTGATACGAGTTCGTGCTTAGAAAGAAATTTTAATGTAGGGGATTTGGTCCTCAAATGGGACAAAGAACACGAGAATAAAGGAGAACATACTAAGCTTCAAAACCTGTGGATGGAGGCTTTTGTCATTTTTGAAAAATTGGGTCCTAGTTCTTTTCGTTTGCACAACTTAGAGGGAAAACCAAACACTTTTCCAGTGAATGGCCATTCACTGAAGAAATAATTCACCTGAGATATGCAGATTCACCCCCTTGTAAATATCTTTATCTTACAATTTTCTTTTCTTTTATTTTTATTTTTCATTTTTCATTTTTTTTGGTTTTTTATGTTTCCTTAATAATTATTTCTAAATCACCATTCATTATTGAAGGGAAGTGGATATTTCCCTAGCAGAAGTTGAGACAGTTCAATGCATCTACACATTAAGTTCTAAACTCAGATCAGTTATGACAAGTCTTTTCCAAATCATTGTTCCCGATTTTTATGGAAATCTTAGGGAAATACGACTATCTTTAAAAACTTCTTACGTTGTCCCAGTTCTAATGAGATCAACTCAAAGAGATTCCCCATTCCTGAGATGATTTCTTGATTGAAATCTAAATGTCCAAATCATGATGAAAATTATCAGTTTTCAAAGAACAAAAAACAATATTAATTATCAATCCTATGATTGCCTCACTATGAAATATTCAGTATCACCCCTCTCTCTCATTATCATGAAGTTTTTGAAAATTTTATAAAAAATTATAGAGAGTTGGAAGCACTTTAATGTGTGGGAATTGTGTGTAAACCCTCCGAGATACTGAACAGGTCTGCTGGCAGTGGGTAAATGCACACATAATACCAAAACAACTTCGTCAGGATACTGAATAGGCCTGCTGGCAGTGAAGCAATGTCGAGATCAAGATTCTTCAGGTATGTTTTAAATTGATCAGATATCAAGATATTTTTATCATAGATGGACGAATTTTGGATGGGAGCGAAGTACTGGAGAAGGTTAAATGACATCCCTACCAAGGCTATAAATGTCTGCTGGCAGTAGTGGCCCTATCAACGGTATTGGAGTTACTTGTATAAATATCATTATCCCTGTTAGCTGATCCAAGATACAAATATCATAGTTTAAAAAGTAGGATAAAATAATTATTGTTTTAGAATATTAAATTAATAACCTAGAATATTTGATTAATAACTAGAGACATTTAGAAATAGAATATTGTTGTGAAAGATATGACTCTAGAAAGGTGTCGTATCTTAGGCTCTAAATTAGAAGTATAGTTAGAAGATTGTTAAAATAACATTTTTTGTAAATGGAAACTTGTTTATTTAATAAGTGATCCATAACTAGATTTTGTTAGGACATTTAGCTTATATATAGCTCATTGCAAGAGTGATGGTGTGTTAGTGTGTAAACTCTTGCAAATTATCATATGTAATTTCTTTTCCTATTTAATAAAATTGTGTCTGAGGACACTTTTTCCATTATTGTGGTATCAGAGTTGAAATATGCTCTATTCTGTATATGAGTGTCTAGAGATATTATGTATTTGTGAATGTAAAGCATGAATTTATGTGCATTCGATCTCATGAAATTGAGTTCTGTGTAAATTGTTGAAACAAATGCCATTGTGATTACTTTCTCTAATCAATTCGAAGTTCAATCGGTGTGGGCCAATAATTTGAGGCTTGGAGATATTATGTTTGACTGTTATTTATAAATCTTCTTCTATCCAAGTCACGATTAGATACAACAGGAGTATGCTACAAGAAATTGATTACTCTGTTTCATTTTGGGTTCTCTCAACAATTGGAATCGCCAGATCAGCAAGGGACATTCTGGTCAATGTTGGATAGACCAATGGTGCTTGATGTTAAGAACCAAATATCAATATAGCATAGAAAAACCTTAGAATAAGTACTCAACGCCTTGAAAAAGAGAGAAATTCAGATAATAAGCCTCTTTGAGGGGGAAACCTCCTTATACCCACATAAATGTACAATTACAAGATGATTCCAAATGAAAATGTCTCCTTGGTATATATAGGAGAATAGGAGGTATAATTACAACTATTAGACTAAAGCCGACATAAATAAAATAAAATTACTAATGAAATATGCCCCAATTAAGGGGTAATGAGCCATTATTTAGGGTTTAAAATGCGCCTCCCCTTGAGACAAGTGTTGTTTGCAACACTTGATTAACTCTGGATGCTTCTGTATAAAAGACTTATCTTCCCAAGTGGAATCTTTAGCCGATAGTTTCCTCCTTCTAATGAGATACTCTTAAATGGATATATTCCTCAACTGGCGAATTCTTATGTCAGTGACGGCTTTAGGCTCCAATATGATTTTTCCTTCCTCGTCAAGTTCTGACAATATAATTTGAAATGGGATATTGTCACCTATAACCTTCTTTAAGCATGAAACATGGAAAACCAGGTGTACTCGTGAAGATGCAGGCAACTCCAATTTGTATGCCATAGTACCAATCTTTTGCAACACCTTATAAGGGCCATAGTACTTTGGTGACAATTTATTGTCCTTCTTGGCTTGCTTGAGGGACATATGTTTATATGGTTGTAGTCTTAAAAACACCCAATATCCTACTTCAAAACTTCTTTCACTACGATGTTGATCTACTTGTTGTTTCATGCAATTTTGTGCCATGGTTAGGTTGTCCTTTAATCTTTGGAGAACTTGTTGTTGATGCTCAATGTGATCTTCCACTGCTTGAACCTTAGATTTTTCTTTTAGATAAGAAGTGATGGAAGGAGGGTGATATCCACAGAGTGCCATAAATGGTGTCATTTTTGTTGCAGTATGAAAGGAAGTGTTATACGACCATTCTGCCAAGGGTAACCATTTGAACCATTGTGTTTGTTTATCAGAGACAAAGAAACAAAGGTAGACTTCCAAACATTTTTTCACTATCTCGGTTTGTCCATCAGATTGAGGATGATAGGATGAGCTATGAGCCAATTGAGTACCAAAACAAGAAAATAATTATGTCCAAAAATTTCCAGTGAAGATGGGATCTCTGTCACGTACAATAATCTTTAGGCTACCATGTAGATTTTGAACTATCTCCATGAATGCGGTGGAAACTGTACTGGATTTGAAGGGATGAGAGAGTGCAAAAAAGTGTGCATACTTGGTCACTCTATCAAAAATCACCATGATGACACTCTTTCCTTCAGACTTTGGTAACCCTATGATGAAATCCATGGAAACCTCCTCCCAACATTGACTTGGGATGGCTAATTGTTGTAAAAGACCTGGGGTCTTAATTGTTTCCACCTTATTTTGTTAGCAAGCCAAACATTCTGCCACAAACCTTTGAACATTAGTTTTAAGGCCATCCCAAAAAACCTCCTTCTTGACCCTATGGTAGGTTTTCAAAAATCCTGAGTTCCCTCCTATTAGAGAGGTGTGCAATTCCAATTGTACCTTTTGTTTGAGTTGGGAGTTATTACATAAATATAAGTGATCTTTATACCATAGTGAATCATTTTTCCATGTAAATGTATCTGATGCATTGGAATCATGTTGCAACCTTTGAATGAGATTCCACACTTTGTCGTCATTCTTCCATTCATCCCTTGCTTCTATTATCCAATTAGGTTGGATGATCGAGATAGCATAGAGAAAGGCCTCAACATATTCATCCTTTATTGAGAGTGCATCTACCACAACATTTTTCTTCCATTTTTTTATAGACGATTTCAAAATCATAACTCAATATCTTGGTTACCCATTTTTATTGTTCTTCTGAAGATAGTCTTTGTTCCAAGAAGTATTTAACACTATCATGATCTATTTTGACCTTGAAGTGCCTACCTATTAGGTAAGGACACCATTTCTTCAATGCATGTAGTATTTCCATCATTTCCTTCTCATAAATGGGTTTGTGTAAGTCCTCTCCCTTGAGTGGTCGAATTTCAAAAGCCAAGGGCCTTCCTTCTTGTGAAAGATATGACTCTAGAAAGGTGTCGTATCTTATGCTCTAAATTAGAAGTATAGTTAGAAGATTGTGAAAACAACATTTATTGTAAATGGACACTTGTTTATTTAATAAGTGATCCATAACTATATTTTTTTCAGAAATTTATCTTATATATAGCTCATTGCAAGAGTGATGGTGTGTTAGTATTTAAACTCTTGCAAATTATCATATGTAATTTATTTTCCTATTTAATAAAATTGTGTCTGAGGACACTTTTTCCATTATTGTGGTATAAGAGTTGAAAGATCCTCTGTTCTGTATATGAGTGTCTAGAGATATTGTGTACTTGTGAATGGAAAGTGTGAATTTATGTGCATTCGATCTCATGAAATGGAGTTATGTGTACATTGTTGAAACAAATGCCATCGTGATTACTTTCTCTAATCAATTGGAAGTTCAATCAGTGTGGGTCAATACTTTGAGTCTTGGAGATATTATATTTGACCATTATTTATAAGTCTTCTTCTATCCAAGTCAGGATTAGATACAACAGGAGTACGCTACAAGAAATTGATTACTCTGTTTCATTTTGGGTTCTCTCAACAATTGGGAATCACTAGATCAGCAAGGGACATCCTGGTCAATGTTGGATAGACCAATGGTGCTTGATGTTAAGAACCAAATATCAATATAGCATAGAAAAACCTTAGAATAAGTACTGAATGCCTTGAAAAAGAGAGAAATTCAGATAATAAGCCTCTTCGAGGGGGAAACCTCCTTATGCCCACATAAATGTACAATTACAAGATAATTCTAAATGAAAATGTCTCCTTGGTATTTATAGGAGACTAGAAGGTATAACTACAACTAATGGACTAAGGCCGACATAAATAAAATAACATTACTAATGAGATACTCTGAAATGGATCTATTCCTCAACTGGAGAATTCTCTTGTCAGTGATGGCTTCAGGCTCCAATCTGATTTTTCATTCCTTGTTAAGTTCTGGCAATATAGTTTGAACTCGGATCTTGTCACCTATAACCTTCTTTAAGCATGAAACATGGAAAACTGGGTGTACTCGTGAAGATGCAGGAAACTCCAATTTGTATGCCATAGTACCAATCTTTTGCAACACCTTAGGGCCATAGTACTTTGGTGATAATTTATTATCCTTCTTGGCTTGCTTGAGGGACATATGTTTGTATGGTTGTAGTCTTAAAAACACCCAATATCCTACTTCAAAGCTTATTTCACTACGATGTTGATTTGCTTGTTGTTTCATGACATTATGTGCCATGGTTAGGTTGTCCTTTAATCTTTGGAGAACTTGTTTTTGATGCTCGATGTGATCTTCCACTGCTTGAACCTTATTTTTTTCTTTTAGAGAAGAAGTGATGGAAGGAGGGTGGTATCCATAGAGTGCCATAAATGGTGTCATTTGTTTTGCAGTATGAAAGGAAGTGTTATACCACCATTCTGCCAAGGGTAACCATTTGAACCATTATGTTTGTTTATCAGAGACAAAGAAACGAAGGTAGCCTTCCAGACATTTGTTCACTATCTCAGTTTGTCCATTAGATTGAGGATGATAGGATGAGCTATGAGCCAATTGAGTACCAAAACAATAAAATAATTATGTCCAAAAATGTCCAGTGAAGATGCGATCTCTGTCACGTGCAATAATATTTGGGCTTCCATGTAGCTTTTGAGCCGTCTCCATGAATGCGGTGGCAACTGTGATGGCTTTGAAGGGATGAGAGAGTGCACAAAAGTGTGCATACTTGGTTAGTCTATCAAAAATCACCATGATGACACTCTTTCCTTCAAACTTCGATAACCATCTGATGAAATCCATGGAAACCTCCTCCCAACATTGACTTGGGATGGATAATGGTTGTAAAAGACCCGGGGTCTTAATTGTTTCCACCTTATTTTTTTGGCAAGCCAAACATTCAGCCACAAACATTTGAATATCAGTTTTAAGGCCATCCCAAAAAAATTCCTTCTTGACCCTATGGTAGGTTTTCAAAAATCCCGAGTGGCCTCCTACTGGAGAGGTGTGCAATTCCAATAGTACCTTTTGTTTGAGTTGGGAGTTATTACATAAATATAAGCGATATTTATACCATAGTGAATCATTTTTCCATGTAAATGTATCTGATGCACTGGAATCCTGTTGCAACCTTTGAATGAGAGTCCACAATTTTTTGTCATTATTCCATTCATCCCTTGCTTCTATTATCCAATTAGGTTAGATGATCGAGATAGCACAAATAAAGGCCTCAACATATTCATCCTTTTTTGAGAGTGCATCTGACACAACATTTTTCTTCCATTTTTTATAGATGATTTCAAAATCATAACCCAATATCTTGGTTACCCATTTTTGTTGTTCTTCTGAATATAGACTTTGTTCCAAGAAGTATTTAACACTATCATGATGTGTTTTGACCTTGAAGTGCCTACCTATTAGGTAAGGACGCCATTTCTTCAATGCATGTAGTATTGCCATCATTTCCTTCTCATAAATGGGTTTGTGCAAGTCGTTTCCCTTGAGTGGTCAACTTTCAAAAGCCAGGGGCCTTCCTTCTTTCATTAGGACAACACCAATTCCATTTCCCGAGACATCACATTCCACAATAAAGGTTTTTGTGAAGTCTGGAGTGG
>SNQJ01S0038106.1:6709-24323 GCA_010110895.2 Picea sitchensis | reverse complement strand
GAGGTTTAAAGTGAGCACACATAATATTATATTAATATCAGTATAAATATAAAAAATTATAATATAAAATATATAATACTCTTATATTAAATCATTATTCTTTGAATTAGAGAGTGAAATGTATATGGAAGTAACATTATATTAATATCAGTGTAAATATATAACTTTATAAAATAAAATACTCTTATATTATCATTATGGTTTGAACTAGAGAGTGAAATGTATATGGAAGAGGTTTAAAGTGAGCCCACATAATATAACATTAATATCACTATAAATGTAAAACTTAAAAAAATAGTTACTTCGTAAATAATTTTATAAATAATCATAAAAAAAAATGCTCAACTTACAAATAATCATTACCATAAAAACAAGAGTAACACATTATTCTATAATATCAATGAAGGTAAAGAGATCTTGAAAATTCCAAATAACTGTACATTAAAATTACTTTTAAAATGATACTTTAGTTTAAAAATGTTACTAACTGTAATTCTCAAAACAAATCGAGAATAAAATAAAAAATCTTGATTATATATTTTGATTAAAACATCTTTAAACGATTTAAACATCTTTAAATTAGATTACTTGTGAATCATATTGGAAAAATAATTGAGAATTTATTAGTTAGGCACTTCCGATTGTGTTTGTATTTAGGATTTAGATCATATTTCCTAGGAGTTTGTTCTAACACTCTATCTGATGTATTTCTTTATATTCATGACTGATTAATATGAAGAGTGTGGCATTGCTTAGGCTGCCTCCAGGCGTAGCCTGCCTCACCTGTGAGGAGTTGGTCTCATTTTCATTTTCTAAGTTGGTATAAGAGCCGTGTAGATAGGCATGTGGATAGACAGAGTCGTTGTTGTTGAGGAGTGAAGGCCAACTGAAAAATCCAGAGGCTGCATTGGGATGAATTACGCCCAAATTGTGAGGTACCACACACCCTCATTTTAGTGAACAGAGCCGTTGCCGTGAGCATTGAATTGAAGTCATTGTCTCGTCTATCGAGCTATCGTTCATATATATGAGCTATCATGTGGACGTGTTGTTGGCACAGGGGAAAACCTAGGGTTCAGCTCCAAGAGCGCACCAACAAGCCCTAATTATTGGCCCTTTCGGCAACACCTGTGAAGCATATGTAGTCTCACTCGAAGTAGCTATGGGGGGATTGCAGGATAGAGATGTCTATAACAAAGGGGAATATCAAGTGGATCCAATACTAGAACAATACAACATGTATATGTCACTTATCGGCTTATATATACTCCACACCACTATCTATTAGATCTAACACAGTAATGCAATAACAATATATCAAAGGGCAAAGAACATAACATCAATCACACACACGACACAAGATATATGTAGTTCACCCTCTCTCTAGGGCTACATCCATAGAACTGTGCTTATAATATATTAAGATGAAGCATATAATTCTTGTCTGCACTCTTAGCTAGCAGATCGTCTCTCTTCTCCTCGCTATCTCTCCCCTCCCTGTGCACCCAGCTGCAAGGTTGATCTTCACACCCAGCTGAAAATCTTACAATACATAAGGCTCTCGTACTCAACAATTTTATCTCACTTGATATTACTCTCTCGATCACACAACAACAATCATAACACCAACAATAGTAACAACAATAACAAAAATCTATCCCAGGTCCTCTTGACCTCTATTTATACATTACAATAGCTCATCAACATCCTTAGGCCAAAACCTAGGTGTCACAAACCCTAGATACCAAAACCCTAGGTGTCTAAAACCCTAGGTCAACTTGACCCGCATTTTCAGGGCTTCACCAACCTGTCTTTCCTTCCTTCTCGCGCGATGCTCCAAAGCTTCCAACGGTGGCTTTTTTCGCTTGCTGAGTTGTCCACAATCCTTCTTCCTTGCTGATCTGTCATCCTCGATATCCTCGTCCAATGGCTTTCTTTCTCTTACTTCACTCCATCTTTTTTTCTTTTTTGCTCACTTCAACCTAGTAACAGTCACTGCGTCTTCCGTGCAGTTCACATTTTTCCTTTTCTTCCTTGCTCTTCGCTAACTTTCATAACCAAGGGCCAACAGGCCCCCAACACTCACCTGTGACTCGTCCTAAGGCACTTTAGATCTGACCTATTTTACTTTGAATTCAGACCACGTAGTGCATCCTTTGCTTTCTTCTCTATTCCTCCTCTCCTTCCTTGTGCAAACTATCTTTTTTGTGTCTGGTACCCAGTTTCAACTGCACCTGGTACCTAGACCCTTTTCCTCATGCTTTTACTGAGATATGTGAGGCAACTGATTGTCATAATACAACTTCAATCGGCTTCCATTCACTAATCCTTCCTTCCATTCTCCATTCAAAGTATTCAACTACACAACTTCTCCTTATGTAAAATAGGCGACCTCATATGGCCCAAGCCAATACATTCTGAACTTTTTTGGATGCTTCATGAACTTACTATCATATACCAATACCATATCACCTTGCTTAAATGCCTTCTTTTTAATGTGTCTGTCATGGTAGGCCTTCTCTCTTTCTTTCTGTACCTGCTGATGGAATCCTGCAATAAATCTGTCTTCTTCTAGTTCGACCAACTGTGCAAGCCTTTCTCGAACAACGCTAGTGTCATCCATATCTATAAAGGAAACAATTCTTAGGCTTAGTACCAAATATTCCATTGGGACAACGGCTTCGAGACCATACACCAACTTAAAAGGGGTCTGCATTGTTAGCTTCTTGCAAGTGGTTCTATAGGCCCATAATACTGCTGGTACTCTTAAATCCAAATCATCTCTATTAACATTGCAAATATTCTTCAACGTTGTCTCCAAGATCTTGTTGAATGCTTCCACTATCTCATTTGCTTGTGGATGGTAAGACGTGCTCTTCTGATGGTGGACTGCGAATTCCTCAGTCAGGGCTTCAACTTTTTTATTTATGAAATGTGTGCCTTGATAACTCATAAGGATCTTTGGGCATCCAAACCTGGTTATGATTTCATCAAATATGAAGCACACAACTGTAGTTTCACTATAGTCCTTAACTGCTCTTGCTTCATCCCATCTGGTCAAGTATTTTGTCGCAGTAATTATGTACCTTGCTCCTTTGTGCTTTCCTAGTGGGTTTATAGGTCCCATGAAGTCAATGGCCCATTTATCCAATGCTTGTAGGGTCAGTTGTGGTGCTAAAGGCATTTCATCTCTCTTGGACAGTTTCCCAACTCTTTGGCATACATCGTAGGCTCTGTAATAGTATTTAGCATTTCTGTGTAAGGTAGGCCACCAAAGGCCAGCTCTAAGAACCTTTCGTCCAATTGTTTTCCCTGCGTAGTGTCCTCCTGCAATGTGTTCATGAGCTTTAGCGAGGATTAATGGTTGCTCTGCCTCCATAACACACCTTCTCAATATCTCATTAGGTCCCATTTTGTATAGCTTTCCAGCTATAAGTAAAAAGTTGGCAACGCACACTACTAGCATTTTCTTCTAAGGAATTGTATACTCACTAGGTGCCATTCCTGTTGACAGGAACTGGACTATCTCTACGAAGTGGTCATCAATATTTCTAATGGCTAGCAGTTGTACATCCGACAGTGTGTCCTCCAAACTAGTGGGTTCTTCTCCATGTTCTAACCTCGAAAAGTGGTCAGGACCTTTGTTCATTCTTCCTGGCTTAACTATGATCTCGAAATCATATTCTTGAAATAGCAGAATCCATTTTCATATTCTCCCCCCCAACACTGGCTTGTTGACTAGGTATTTCAGTGCAGAGTGATCAGTAAACATTTTAAAGTGTCCTCCCAACAAGTAGTGGCAAAATTTTTGCAGCGCATACACCATGGCTAACCCTTCTCTCTCAGTGGTGGTGTAGTTGATCTCTGTTGTTGATAGCTTCCTGCTAGCAAAAGCTAACATATGGTCAATATATCCTTCCCCAAGTTGTGCTAACACTGCTCCTAAGGAAATAGAAGACGCATTGACATGCACATGAAACTCCTTGCTCCAATATGGGAAAACCAGAATAGGTGTAGTAACCATTTATGTTTCAGTGTGTCGAATCTCCACTGGCACTCTTCTCTCCAGTGAAATTGACAGTCTTTCTTTAAAAGATTCTCCATGGGTGTTGTAATCTGGGCATATCCTTTAATGAACTCCCTGTAATATCCAGTATGTCCCAACACAGTGCGCAACTGTTTGAATGAAGTAGAAGGGGGTAGATCAACTATGATAGCAATTTTAGATGGATCGACCAATCCCTACTTGTAGACAATATGACCTAATAAAACTCCAAATGGTAAGAAGAAGATGAACTTCTTCATATTCAAGGAAATTTGACACTGCCTGCATTTGTCCAACATTAGCCTGAGACATTCAATATGATTTTTCAATAAACTAAAAACATCTGAATGACCAAAATATGCTTCTAGAAATTTATGTAGAAACTCATTGAATGCTTCAACCACCACCCTGGAAAGATGGTTGGGGCATTCTTCAATCCAAATGGCATCACTATATACTGGTAGGATCCCCATTTTGTTGAAAATGTGGTCTTATGGCGATCATCCTTGGCAATCCGGATCTGATGGTATCCCGAAAATCCGTCGATAAAAGAATATACCTCTTGGCCTCCCACATTATCTAACACTTCGTCAGTGAATGGTGTAGGGAAGGGGTCATGCAAACATAAATCATTTAGCTTTCTGAGATCTATGCAGATCCATATTTTTCCCGTCTTCTTGTCTTGTACCACCATAGGGATAATCCACTTTGATTCTTTGACAGGTTCTATAATCCCAACTTCCAGCATTTTGTCGAGCTCAATTTTCACTTTCTCCTTATATTTAGGGTTCAATCTGTAGGGTCTCTGTTTGATTGGTCTTGCATCTGGTTTCAAATGGATTCTCATCTCTCCCATAGGCCCTTTAATGCCCTTCATATCAGTAAACTTGGTCATAAACAAGTCCTGATATTCATGTAGTAACTCTGTTATTTTGTCAATAGTAGCAGCATCCCAGTAATCTCCACCATTTGCAAGCTTCGGTGTCTTCTCTGATCCAATATTGACCTTCTTAATATTGATCGGATGTCCAATAAATGGTAGCTCAACTCCTGGTCCTTCCACATCTCTCTGGCCTTTTGTTTCTGCGATGTTCACCTTCCTCGAATCATCATCTTCATCAACATTGATGTTGTAACATCCTTGCAGTTTCTGGAGAGGCACAGTCCATTCGTCCTCTTCTAGTTCTAAAGGGAGGCTAGAGTCCTCCTCAAATACTTTATGTCTTACAATATGTAATGATGATCTACTGAAGGATATTGACTGTCAAATAAGAAGGTGGTTACAAAGTTCTGAGTCATACCTTTCCAATCTGCACTTATGAGGGGCATCTTCGCTTGAAGGTACCAGTTGATAGGGGTTATGTCGAGTGTGTTAATGAACATGTGCACCCACTTCTCTTGAGGAATGGTTCTCCAGGATTCCTTGCAACTTCTCACATGGTCTTTTGGGCAACTTCGACCTATGTACAGAACTTCGCAGCGTTCTACTTGTGTTGAGAACCCCGCGGTCATCAAGGTACGACATTGTATCCATTCTGTAATGTTGTTTTTGTGTGTCCCCCACCATCTTGCTGGTGTTGATTTCAAGGCCTCATCCATTGCCAACAATCTCTATTGTGTTGGTACACTTTCTTCGAATTTCAACAAGAAGGTTTCTAAAGGACTTAGATCATCAAAGGTGGGCAAGTTACTTACTATTGTGCCGATCTAGATAACATCTCTGGTTAATGTAGCACATCTCCTTGTAGATACTTCATACATTTTGTTCTGCCAGTTTTCCAGTGCTTATTCTGAATCTGATGAACATGCACTGTCACTTCACCAGCTTAGGTTTCCATCGCCCATAGGATTAATGTAATCATGTTGTCTTGATGTTAGTTTGTATATGTTTTCCAGTTCATATACGCATCTTCTTCTCTGATAGGTTTTGTGTATCGTTGACCTTCATCTGGATCTAAAGGTGCAATGACCCTAAGGCCGTCTCTTTCAAACATCATACGTCTTTTCTTTAAATCAACCATAGTGGAATTATTGAAAGCCTAATCAATTCCTAACAGCGGAGGGTAAGGGAAGTTGTCATCAACTATCTCAATTACTTCAAAATCTGCAAACGTTCTTACTCCATCAATGTCCACAGGGACATGGTCCAATCTGCCAAAGGGGCTTACTGCCTACTGATTAGCCATCCTAAGCCTGATAGGGGAATATATCAACTTTGGTTTTCCCATCAATGTCCAGGTTTTCTTCATCATGACATTGACCTCCAACCCTAAGTCGAGGACCACATAGTCTATGTCATATTCTCCTATCTTAGAATTCAAGTGTAGTTCCTTATTTGTCCTTCTCTTCTTGGATAGTTGATGTACTAATTTTTTTAGTACATAATCTATCCTTCTTATCTCATACCGTCTGATTAAATTTTGTAGCTCTTGTATAGCGCTCTCATCCTGAATCAACTTAATACAAGTATATAAAAATTCCATGAGCTTGCTTACCTCTTTTATTTCTTTTGGCGAAGTAGACTAATCAAATGCTAGAGGAATTCCATATTCTCTTACTTCAGGTCGTGTCTTTGATTAAGAACCTTGATCTCCTATGAACTCTTTTCTTGCCTCCTCAAATATTTGTCTTTGTTTCTTTGCATCAAAAGTCTGGGTTTTCTCTGTAGCTTTCTGGACTCCTGAGTCTTCTATAGTCTTTCCTTGGATCAGTCTGTCTTATCCTATAACAACACCTCCTCTAGTGATAACAATGATTCTAGGGTCTTCTATGTGAGGTTCAACATAAATCAGTTTCACTTGTGGGTTCTGTTGAGGTCCTCGTCTTTCCTAAAGCTTGGCTATCAATGCTGGACATTCCTCGATGACATGCTCGAAAGAGTTGCAGTAGCTGCAAGTGGTACAAGGGTTCTGATAGTCCCTTTCCAAGTGTCCTAGTTGTGCGTAGTTATAATAGATTATCTATCCTCGAACTCAACCCATACCTCCTCCTCTTCCTCTTCCTCTGAATCCACTGTGAGGATTGAATTTTCCTCTCCCAGGGGAGTTATACTACGTAGTGTTTCCTTCTTGTTGTACTTCACCTTGAATTTTGTATATGTCTCTTGACCTTTCATGCATGAGGCCATAAGCCCTACAATCCCTATCATCGTGCCCCACGGACTTATTGAACATGCAATACAAATTTTTGGGTGTCTGAACATATTTTTGCATGTAATATCACTCACCAGGGCGATGTATTTTTCTGCATACCTCGCACCAGGTTAGGGCGACTTGCTTCAAAGGGCTTGGAGCTCCATAGGCCAAGTATTCATGAAATAGGGGATAGTGTTCCTTATCATGGCCTTCCGATCTGCATCTGACACACCAGATGTCTTCTCTTTTATCTTTTCCCTTGTCTTTCTTCATATCTTCGACCTGCAGAGACAAACTAGTTAGTTGACTCATACCTGAGTTGGATTCTCCCATAGGGGTTGATTCTAACTTCATGGTGATCTCCAGCACCTCAGCCTGTGAAGAAATATTATGTTGCATCAGAGGAACTCTGATGTGTGGTAAGAGGGCAGCAATGAAACATTATTTGTTCTGCTCATCTTGGATCTGAAAATTCAATCGACTTGTTAAGGTCTTGAATCTCTGATCAAATTCCCAAACAGGTTCGGATAACTTCTGCTTTATCTCTTTCAACTCTGTAATACATTGTGACTCTGACTTGGGTTTCTTGAACTCTGTAGTCAATGCATTCTTGATCTCATTCAGCGGCTTAGGTTGTGCAAGTCCTTGGACAAGCTTCATGTACCATCTCAGTGCGCGATCCCTTAAGGTAGTACTAAACTGAGTTCTTTTAACAACTTCGTCAGTGACATTCTTAATATTCCATACGGCTTCACATAGGAACTAGTGTTGATCAGGGTCTTCAGACCCATCTCCTCTAAAAATAGGGAGTCTCATCTCATCTACCATAGATCTTCCTAGGGTTCCTGACTGAGTATGTGGTGGAATACTAGTGATAGTGCTCTGAATGCTTTGGTGGCTTGGATTACTCTGATTTCTTAATGCTACTGAATCAACAAGAGGGATAATAGTACTTACTTCAGCAGTCTGCGCAGTTTGTGAAGTTTCTGTCTCTTCCCAACGAGGTTCTTCATCTTTCCCTTCCTCTGTTCCAGCGGGTTCTGAATGCTCTCTGTCCGTCAGATCTGCCTCTTGTCCACTGTAGAAACCCTCATCCTCGTAGTTCTTCTTAAATAGGCTCGCAAGATGAAATTCTCTGAATGCTCTCCCACTGCGCGTATGTCCAGCCTGTGTATCACTGTCGCTTTCTAAATTCTTTAACATTAGCTTTTCCAAATCTGACCAATCTACTGTATCTTCAAGATGTTCTTCTCATGCAATAGCATCTTGATCCTCAACTTCAAAAATGTAAAAATTTTCCTCTGTGTCCCTTGAAGAAATATCTCTCGGCTTGGCTATATGACTCTACTCTATCAACAACAAACTCAGTGATGTACCCTCCAATGGTTCTATCAAACCAGTGATCTACTACTCTTGACACGACGTTATCAAATCTCTTGACCTTTTTGATCAACGTCAACGTCCAAACCATGGGAGGTCTAGATCTGATCTCAAATTGGATATCTTCTAACCTAACTAACCACTCATATAGCTCTTGATGGATTCTTCCAAAGAAAATCTCGTGGATATCAGTAAAGATATATATTTCCAACTAATCCTCCGTACTAATATTAGGGTTCTTGTTCTGGGCTTCAGTGAAGTCCTTTTCTTGATTTTCTATCCACTTTTGAATCTCTGTCTTTGATGGAAACCACCTTAACATTCCCTCAAGAAGATTACGGTCCCAACAACGGAACCATTTGTTAGCACAGGGGAAGACCCAGGGTTCAGCTCCAAGAGCGCACTAACAAGCCTTAACTACTGGCCCTTTTGGAAAAACCTATGAAGCAGATGTAGTCTCACCCGAAGCAGCTATGGGGGGATTGTAGGATAGAGATGTCTACAACCAAGGGGAATATCAAGTGGATCCAATACTAGAACAATACAACATGCATATGTCACTTATCAACTTATATCTACTCCACACAGCTATCTATCAGATCTAACACAGTAATGCAATAGCAGTATATAAAAGGGAAAAGAACATAGCATCAATCGCACACATGACACAAGATATACGTGGTTCACCCTCTCTCTAGGGCTACGTCCACAAAACTATGCTTATAATATGTTAAGATGAAGCATACATTTCTTGTCTGTGCTCTTAGCTAGCAGATCTTCTCTCTTCTCCTTGCTATCTCTCCCCTCCTGCGCACCGAGCTAGAGGGTTGATCTTCACACCCAGTTGAATATCTTACAATATAGAAGGCTCTCGTACTCAACACTTCTCTCTCACTCGATATTACTCTCTCGATCACACAACAACAATCATAACACCAACAATAGTAACAACAATAACAACAACCCATCCCAGGTCCTCTTGACCTCTATTTATACATTACAATAGCTCACCGACATCCTTAGGCTGAAAACTAGGTGTCACAAACCCTAGATACCAAAACCCTAGGTGTCTAAAACCTTAGGTCAACTTGACCCACGTTTTCAGGACTTCCCCAACCTATCTTTCCTTCCTTCTCACGTGGTGCTCCAAAGCATCCAAAGGTGGCTTTTTCTGCTTGATGAGTTGTCCATGATCCTTATTCCTTGTTGATCTGTCATCCTCGATCTCCTCATCCAATGGCTTTCTTTCTCTTACATTGCTCCATCTTTTCTGCTCTTTTGCTCACTTAGACCCAGTAACAGTCACTGTGTCTTCTGCACAGTTCACATTTTGCCTTTTCTTCCTTGCTCTTCACTAACTTTCATAACCAAGGGCCAACACATGTGAAGGTGTTATTGTCGCTGCCAAAAAGACAGGGCCTCCTACCATAGTGTCGTTGCTGTCATAGAGCCACGATTTGAAGCAGTAAAGCCACAAATGCCATTGTATAATTCCCGAGTAGAGAAGCCTTGGAGTGCCTAGTGCCTGCACCTGCATGGAAGAGATTCTCTCTTCACCGGTTGAATGAATTGCCTGGGCAACTTCTCTGTGGAGTGAACAACAGCTCTGGAAAGTGGAAGAGCAGAGGTGAGAACGCACAAATCCACTATTGCCTTCATCGAGTACCTGTTGTGAGACTGTTGAAAGTACATTGTTATAACCCTAATTTGCACCAAACATGCTTACCGGGCATTAGGCCATCTCATATTCCTTCTTTTCCAAGCCACTACTAAACAACTCATCTAAAAAATCCATTTTTAAAGGCCCACACACCCTGCTCCACTACAGCCCACGTGTATCTATAGTGTCCACACTGGCTGACCCACTACAACCCACGTGGACCTTCAGAAGCACAAAAAAGGAAAGTTACTGACGGAACACACAACTTTGGGTAAGTTAACTAAACTTGTCAGCCATGCATGGCCGATCATTCAACCAAATACCCATCTCCTTCTAGCCTATAAAATAAGGGGTAGGGGTCCCATTTGAAAGGAGGAAAACCATAGTAAAGAAACTATATCCGATTGAGCATTCCCTTTGTCCCAACCTTTAGCCATCCTTGTGCAAAGAGATGTATAGAGAAAAGCAGTTGGAAGAAATTTGAAGAGGAGCCTAGGATCAAGATCGAGGAGCAGTAGCCGTCTTTATCATTGTAAGGTATCATTGTGAAGTTAATAAAAGAATTTCTTTTCCTGTCCTGCCATATAAGATTGTCATTATTTGAATATTGATTGTATGATTAATTAAATCTCTAACCCATTAGTTCATACACCAAATACTAGGGAGCTCTGTGCTCCCTAGTTTTCCATAGTGAGTTAGTCAGTCATGTCTTTGGGTCTCTGACCTAGGGTGGTAGACCTCCCACTCCACCGGTTGAGAGGACTTTTCAGTCTTCTTCTTAGAAACGTGGAGCCTCCTCTTTATAGGTGTTGTTTTGATAACACTGGTTCTTCAGAGTCAGTGTGTGAGACTTTTACGGATTTGAACGATCCCACAAGGGGAGAACCTCTGCATAAGATCTTCATGGATAAATTTCCTGATGATACCAACCAAGGAACCCCTTCACAAGGGTATTCTTGTGTTTTTCCTTTCTTCGGAAACGTTGGTGTTCCTTTGATGGCCACTTTGTACATTCATGGGTTGAATGTGGGACTACCGGTTTGGTTGGGTACCATTCCAAATGTCCCGAATGCTCTTGATGCTTCTCAGTTAAGCACCTTAAGTCATGGGCACCCTGTTGATGTTTCATCATCAGCAAAGTCTTCTCCTCCTCCTTCTCCCACCTTTGGTGAAAGTACAATTACTAGTAACCGAAAGTCTAAACGAAATAGAAAGAGGAAGAATAGGAAGAAGAAACCACCAACCTCTACGAGTCATGTTGGAGATAGATCGAAAACCTCTGCAAGTCACGTTGAAGACCAACACCCAACCTCTGCAAGTTATGCTGGGGGAAATCACCCACCCTCTGCAAGTCATGCTGGGGGAAAAAGTCCAGTCCCTGCTAGTCATATTGGCAATAGGTCTGTAGCCTCTGCGAGTCATGTTATCGACCCATCACCAACCTCTGCAAGTCATGTTGGCGATGTGCAACCAACCACTTCCAGTCATGTTGGGGGCAATGATTCTGTTGAGAAACCTAGACGGATAGGACGTAAGCCTAAGTTCCCTTGTAAGCTTTGCAAGAGATATCACCTTACTCATTTATGCCCTGACATTCCATAGGTACAAAGATTGTGGTCCCTGTCTGCAATATCTTCTGATTTTGAGTTTGTTGAGGTTTCCCCACAGTATATGCAGCCATTGGTTGAGAAAGTGGTCACGCCGATGCATTCATCGACTGATCCCACTCCTCTTTTGAGGGGTGAGGTGCCTTTAGACCTTGTAGTCTCTCAGCCTATTCAACCATTGGTTGAGAAAGTGATCATGTCGATGCAGTCATCGGTTGATCCCACTCCACTTTTGATGGGTGAGGTGACTTTAGACCATGTATTCTCTCAGCCTATTTAGCCATTGGTTGAGAAAGTGGTCATGCCGATGCAGTCATCGGTTGATCCCACTCCTCTTTTGGGGGGTGAGGTGCCTTTAAACCATGTAGTCTTGCAGCCTATTCATCCATTGGTTGCAAAAGTGGTCATGCTAATGCAGTCATTGGCTGATCCCACTCCTCTTTTGGGGGGTGAGGTGCCTTTAGACCATGTAGTCCCGTAGCCTATTCAACCATTGGTTGCGAAAGTGGTCATGCCAATGCAGTCATCGGATGATCCCACTCTTCTTTTGGGTAGTGACGTGTCTACCGACTATGTTTTTAGCATTTCTGGTTCAATACTTTCAGAAGAAGGGGGCATTATGCTCTTTCCGAGCACACCCTCTCCAAGCCCTAGGATGGTTTCCTTTGATTGGAATGACCTTGTTGAGCCTCGTCTTCCTTTTGCCGCACCTTTTCAAATAAGGGTTGAAGTTAATTCAACAAACATTTATCGATGTATTGTGGATGAGGGAGCCTCTGCAAGTATTTTATCCTCCTTGGTTTGGAAAGTCTTGGGATCTCTGAAGCTTGTGTCTGCTTCGCATGAGCTGTTGGCTTTTGACAGACATCCTAGTGAATATTTGGGGATTCTTCCTCAGTTGCCTATCTCATTTAGTGGGAAGACTGTCCTTGTTGATGTTATAGTGGTGCAAGGCCCGTTATATTTCAATATGCTTCTCGGGCGTGATTATGTATATGCTATGAATGTTGTAGTGTCTATGCTCTTTCGAGTGATGCATTTCCCTCAAAATGGAAGCATTGTCAATATCAACCAGCTGCCATCTGATAATCACCATCCTAATTCAACATTATTTTAGACTACCCCTTTATATGTTCCTATCATTCATGTAGACTCTACCTCACCACGGGTTAATTATGTGGCATCTTATCCTCGGTGTTCAATTGCTTCTTAGCAAGAACTGGTGAAATCATGTGTTCCCTCTCGAGACTTGGTCTCAACAATTGATCCATTGGTTTATCCAATGGGGGCATGGGAAGCCTTGCTTCCCTCTCTTGGTCCAAGTGGGCTTGAGTACCCTTCTGAGTCTGATCTCATTGTTTGTAGATCCTCAAGCCCTCGTGCTCATGATTCTTTGCTGATAGACTTTGCCAATCCTGGCCAGAACTTTGATCATCATATGGAGTATGGTCAGTTTACTTCACCCTTTGGGACTATCGACCCTCATTTGAGTGATTTCTCGGATTTTGAATTGCCTTCAGATGAGGCTATCCTTGAAGCCATGACTACGGTTTCTATACCGTGGGAGGACTTACACCATCGTTTGTGTTTTCTTCCCTTTTGGGAGACTTTCCAAGTTGACTATCGAAGAGACTCTTGGTCTGATCCTAGCAGTGGGCTCTACCTGAACCAGTTTCATACATGAGTCGTAGCCCCCACAGGTCTTCTTTTAATCCCTTTTCATACCCTCTAAAAATGAAAAGATTGTTGAGCGATCTTGTTGACCTTCACACTCGTTAAACTGAAATTTAAAGGCACGTCTATCTGGCAGTATTTTACCCCTTTTTCGATCCAGATGGTCAACTGTACGAACAAAGGTATACTCTAGAGGCCTTGGTTCTCTAGAAGAGTATTCTCATATATAATTTTAACCCTTTTTCGGGTCTGAGAGACTAAATTTACGAAAAAGGAACCTCCATGGAGTCCATAGTTAAGCTCTTTTCAGAATCCCTAAAATTGAAAAGATTGTCGAGTGACCTTATTCTTTCACACTCGTTAAATTGGTCCAGAAGAACATTCTTGATGGATTCCATAGTTAATCTTTTTTCAGACTCCTTAAAAATGAAAAAATTGCTGAGTGATCTTGTCTTTATCACACTCATTAAAATGGTTTTGAATAGATGTCTTTTTGGTGCTAATTTACCCCTTTTTCGAACCGACTAGACTACCTTCGAAAAAGGTACCACAATGGAGTCCTTTTATGTTTTTTCAGACTCTCTAAACATGAAAAACCATCGAGCTTACCTTCTCTGGGCTCGTTAAAATTACATCGAAGAACGTTACCATTTTGTGTTTTGTTAACTGCGTTTGCATACCTGCGTATTTGACCTAATGTCGACTCCATGTTGCTCTCAACTGAACCATCTGAAGCATGCCTTATACGCAAGCCTTGTAGCACTTTGCCTCTGCGTCTTGACACCTTTGGCCCTTGGAGGATTTTTCTTGAGTGTCCTTTTCCTACATATGTACCTTTTCCTTGAGCATCCCTGTGTTCCGTGCACTTGGAACTAGTATGTTTGCAACACTCGATCCTCCTTTGTAACGTAGCATTCTTTTATTCTTTTTCAAGATTTCCAACATTATTGAAAAAGACAAAAAAATCAAATATACCCCAAAAAGAGGAAGGGAAAAGTATTTTCTTTTTATTGGCAGCACAATGAGTTGCCCTTGGACAAAGCACATCCTTTTGTTTTTACTTCAAGATCTGGGATTTAATATGACCTTAGGAAGTTGTTCTCGCTACATAGAGTTGTGTCCTCCTCCATTTGGTTATTCTTCCAAACATATGGAGAGTTTGTGTTGCCTCCTGCCTCGTGAACTTATGTCAATGCCATGCTTCCTGAGTCTCATCATTTGTCGTGCTATTGTCCAAGGGAAGTTTTTACCAAGCTTGAGTCGGCCCCTCTACAGTTTGTCTCTTGCCCTCATGCCTGACCATCCTGAAAGTCCAATCAAGTCTTTGTTCGAAATCAATGAAGCCTTTAGTTTGATCATCAAGATTCTCTAGTCCATGACCGATGAGCTGTCAAAGACCTTTGGGTAGTGAAGTCATACACTCATATTACACTCCTACCCAAGTTTTGAAGATTTTGAAGTTGTTTCTTGAGCTCCGAAGACCTCATCTCCAACCATCAATCCTTATCAGCTTCTAGAAGATGGATACTATACATGTATATCTTTTTTATTTTGAGATGTAGATCCGCTGTGTATTGCTCGCGGCTACACTTTATATAGTTATATGACATTGATCTACAATGTATTTGATTGGTAGCCATGATTTTATTTCATCCCGAGCATGGGTATGCCCACCTCGGTGAGACAATTTTCATTTTGCAGATGGCACCTCCCGATTTCTGGTCCCTGGGCTTACTTGTTTAGAACGTTGGTTAAGATTGATAATTTATTTCGGCCATCAGATGCTCTTATGACCTCACACATTAGGGGGCATCTATTATAACCCTAATTTTCACCAAACATGCTTACCTGGCATCAGGCCATCTCATATTCCTTCTTTTCCAAGTCACTACTGAACAACTTTCTAACAACTCCATTTTTAAAGGCCCATGCACCCTGCTCCACTACATCCCGCGTGTATCTACAGTGTCCATGCTAGCTGACCCACTACAACCCGCGTTGACCTTCAGAAGAACGAAAAAAGGAAAGTTGCTGACGGAACACACATCTTTGGGTAAGTTAACTAAACCTTTCGTCCATGCATGGCCGGTCATTCGACCAAATACCTAGCTCCTTCTAGCCTATAAAAGAAGGGGTAGGGGTCCCATTTGAAAGGAGGAAAATCATAGTAAAGAAACTATACCCGATTGAGCATTCCCTTTGTCCCAACCTTTAGCCATCCTTGTGCAAAGAGAAGTATAGAGCAAAGTAGTTGCAAGACATTTGAAGAGGAGCCCTGGATCAGGATCGAGGAGAAGTAGCCGACTTTATCATTGTAAGGTATCATTGTGAAGTTAATAAAAGAATTGTTTTTCCTGTCCCGCCATATGAGATTTTCATTATTTAAATATTGATTGTATGATTCATTAAATCTCTAGCCCATTAGTTCATATACCAAATGCATGTGGAGTTCTTTGTTTGTCTTTTGTGAATGCAGGTCAGCATTGGCAAGAGAGTTGTAGTCAAAGAATGACCAAGAGTGAAAAGGGATCGACATCAAACATGAAAAATAAGGTGTGTCAACTTAATCTCTTGAGCCTTGTATTTACATATGAGTGATGGGGGTTTAGGCATGGGATGATGGTAAGAAGTAAGAATATTTAGGTCATTTCTGCATGCATGATAAAAACCCTTAGTGCTAGTCTGTAGGAGGGATTTCCCACCCACAACATACATGCAATTGTATCGCAAGAACAAAAGATTCATGTGGAGGAGGTATCGTGATTTGTTTTTAGAGCTATCATCTACTATAGAAGAGTTTGTTGCAACTCTGTTCAATTTCCTAGCTTGTCTTTGCAACGAAGAACGTGAATTCCCCGCACCATGACTGTTGAATTTATCAAATCTCGTGCGATCTTACTAAAATTGTATTTTTGAGCTCATGCATTGCTGAAGACCCAAAAAAATCGGATCTTGCTAGTGTCACAGACCTTTGAAGGAATGATCAGAAGGAGATTCATAGAAGCATGTTCAATTTCAGTTAAATTGAGGTCGAATATTGGAGATCTATCCCTGTCACCACATGAGCACGTAAAATCTGTTGGGAATGAGGTCTGGTGAGATCGTGGATGTGAATGAATATCACCATGGGAAAGAAGGATTGTTGTTGTAAGAACGTGGAGGAGATGGTCGAGGAGGCGTGCCCGCTAGAGATTAAGTAGTTGTCATTCGCTGGAAGATGTGACATCTGAGTTGTGTGAGAATTTTTTATTGTAGATCTGTTTTCAAGGATTCGACCATAATGAAATCATCGATTGTATACTTGTTTGGAGTTGCCACATAAAAATAGAGAGACACAACATTGCAGACCGCATTGAGGGCGTCAGTATTGTTGCAAATATACATTTGAATTTTCTCTTTCCAAGCCACGAGTTGTCAGCGTGCAAGAGAAGGTTTGATGCATTCTTTATGTGTAAAGGTAATTTGCAATCGTTTTTTATGCAATCGTTTCTCTTGGAACCAACAATATCAGTTTTATTTTATATATGGCGCATGATTCCCAATCATGGTGATATTTTATTATTTGATCATAAAAATCTTGGAATGAGAAAAGTGTGAACATGAATAGTGTGGATTTGGTGAAATACCAGAGGTAGAAATAAAACTTTTACTGTGACAAACAATTTACAATTCTTAGATAGTGAACAAGCGGGAAAATTGGAATTTTCCTGCATTAATCAGTAATGACATAGAAAAGAAGTTTGATGCACAATTGCTTGCTACTCTCATGGGTAAGCAAAGGAAAATTAGACAACTCCGGAGAGGGTTGAAACAAATGAGGAGAAAGAATCAGCAGGAAGAGTCATTGTATTTTGCAGATCAATATGATGTGTTTTTAGCTGAAGAACCCATGTTTGATGAGCAGAATGCGGAGATAGATCAGATCAATGAAGAATTTGATGAATTATATGAAATAGTGATGCCAAATTTGCCATTCTTCTTAGGTATAAACTATGAACCTTGGGAAACTAAAATGAAAAAAATTACTATGGTTAGTAGATTTATTGCATTATGATCATGAAGGTTGTGTCAATTTCTATGATAAGAGAAGAGGTGAAATAACATTACAACTTAT